>CM042084.1:31568480-31646472 GCA_023512835.1 Taxillus chinensis | reverse complement strand
TCATTTCAATAATGTACTTTTATGATTTATGTAACCCCAGGGAGGGGAATGTACTAAGGGATTGAACTGTAATCAGGGACTTGGTTGTTTTGTGAACCTTTGATGTTTTGGAATTAAATAAAGATGTGGCATATTTGATTTATTGTAATTGTTAGACTTGCTTGCGTGGCATCCAGTAATCCAACCCCATTGCCCTCCGTGTGGGTGAATGGGGAGTCACGTACCGGTTTCCTCGGGTTGGAAATCCGGGGCGTGACATGATTGCCTCTAATTTTTGCTTTTCCTTTCCCTTTGATTTGCAGTAACCCATTGTCACCAAATTTGACTGTGCCACTGCTCTTCTCTGTAGATAAATTCAGAAGCTTCCTATTCCCAGTCATATATGATGTACAACCACTATCTAGTATCCAAGTTGTATCATTGCTATCTGCCTTTAATGTTACCTCAGCTACATTAGCTTTCTCTTTTGGCCTGTACTCCATCTTGCTAGATGAAGGTTTTATAACGTTTGTCACCTGCTGAGTTCTCACGACCTTAACATCAACTCCATTATGTACTTTTCTCTGTGCTTATTAATGTTGCTCCTTTGGGATTTGTCCTAGTAGAATGGTCATGCATCTTCTAGCCATGTGACCCTTCTTACCACACCTGTAGCAGTAGATATAAGCCAAACTGAACCTATGCCCTCTGCTCTGCCGGGTTCTATTACATTGCTCAGATTTGTGTCCTTGCAACCCACAACCGAAACAATACCCTTCAAATCTTCTAATCCTTTGAACTCCATGTTCGGGGGCTTGCCTCATATTAACAATGGTAGTCTTCTTCGATTCACGATTGTCTTTGGCTTTTCAACTTGCTTTGACACCTGCCTAGTGGTTTCACTGCATTTGCCTTTAATTTTGGCTTCTTGATCATCAATTCTAATTTCCCTTGCTTTTGAGCTTTCTGGATTTGTAGACTCTTTCTTTTGCAGCTGCATCCTAAGCTCACAAACCTTAGCCTCCAACCTTTCAAGCATTTAATCTTCCTGATTCAAGTTCTTTAGTGAGATCATCTACAGTCTTGATATACTCTTCAATCTTCACTTTTGATTCCATCAACAATCTCTTGGAATCATCAAAAAGAACTTCAACAGCTTTCTTCTCTTTCTTCAGGAGATTTAATTGTGGCCCTCTGTTCAATAATCTTCTTCGAGCTCGATTCGGTTCCTCTCCAAAGTCATACTCTAGTTCTTCCTCTTCACAGTCTTCCTCTTGTGAAGGTTCATCTTCTTCCTGACTCTGTTGCTGCATGGACACCATAAATACTTGTTCTTCAATTGCATCCGATGCCTCCTCCTCGCTTGAACTTGAATCATCTAAAACAAGACTAAGATAGTTTCTTAGTTTGTTCGGCCTTCGCTTTCTTTGTTTGTTTGCTCTTCTTCTGGAAATATGGCTTCTTTTTCCTGTCTTGATCATCATTAACATTTTTCTCCTTTGTATCCAACTTCTCACTTGGACACTCTTGAGCAAAATGTCCACGGCCTCCACAATTGAAGCATGTCACGGTAGACTTATCCTTTCCTTTGCTTTTCAGACTTGTCTTCTTTCTGAATTTTCTAAATAGCAAAGCCTGTAGCAACTCCTCTTCTCTATCAGTGTCATCTCCACTGGTAGATGCATCTTCTTGGATAAGTTTAGCTTTTCCCTTTTTGGCATGAAAAGCTATCTCTGCTGGCTCCTCTTTCTTTTTCTTGGAAGGTTCACCATAGCCTTCTTACCCTCATCTCATATGCAACCAATGTGCTTCTCAATCCATCCAATGTCATGATCTCATATTGTCCACTTTCTTCTATAGCTGACACCTTGGGATTGTACACAGCTGGCAATGATCTCAAAATTTTCTTTACAATTTCAGAGTCACTAATCTCATATCCATGCCCTCTGCATAGGTTGATTATGTCATGCACTCTGTTAAAGAAGTCTTCCAACTGATCAGATTCTGTCATCTTCAAAGCTTCATATTGAGCTTTGTACACCTGTAACTTTGCCTCTATGACCTTAGTGTCACCTTCATGAACACTCATCAGTTTGTTCCACATATCAAAGGCTGTCTCACACTGCAACACCCTTGAATACTCATTTTCAGATAAGGCAGTCACAATAAAATGTTGTGCCTTAGCGTCAGCCTCATAGCTTCTTCGATCAGCATCATTCCAGATTTCAGGGCTCTTCTGACATGTATACTTGGTAGATATTGCTTGAGAAACAAAAATACCTTGAGCAGCAAGATACTTCAACATCCTACCCTTCCATCTCTGATAGTTTGTACCATCAAAACTTGGTATAGCTGTTCTGATACTCATACTAGAAAGATCCATCACCTAAGAATAAAAACAAACACCTCTTGCGCAGATCTAAACCAGGCTGTTAAGCCTATCAGCTTTCACCTTGCTCTGATACCAATTGAAATTCCCAGACACGCACTGAGAGGGGGGGGGGTGAATCAGTGTATCAATTTAATTTTTACCCCTTTTCTTATTTACCCTTGATGATCTCTTTAGTCAACTCAATTTCTGTGTTTGTATACCAAATAAAAAGAAACAACAAAGACAAGGCACACAACAATTACGTGGTTCACCCTACAATGTGTAGAGCTACGTCCACGGCGTGATTAGCAATTTGCTAACCACAGAATCTCCACTATGCGATTTCTTCTCATACACATTGGCTAAAACACTTTGTATATAGATGAGCAAGCTTGAGGCAAGAGATGAGTCCAAGAGGGAGCTTTTAGAGGTTGCACGTAACAATGGCATTTGTCACATGTAGTGATGTTTTTGCATGGGAGCCTTCTAGACCAAGTTCTAAAGCTAGTGGCAAAATCCTAGACCATTTGGAGGTTGCACGTGACAATGGCCTTTGTCACGTGCAACCATGTTTTTACACCATCACATTTGTTTTGTTGTGCTGGTAATCTTTTCCCAAAGGGCCATGTTCGAATTATAGGTATTTTGTCCTGTATGGAAGTGGGGCTTGAAACATGTTTTACTTATCAAAACTACGTCGTTTTGATACACATGTTTCACTTATCAAAACTACGTCGTTTTGATAAATGAGTTGTCTATATAAGGAGGTAGAGGTCTCTTTGTTTTAGGTTTAGGGTTCGTTGTCAGCCGCCACAGCCGTCGCAGAGAGAGAGAGAGAGAGAGAGAGAGAATCTTCTCCTAATCATGGCTGTTGTGTTAGCGTGGGTGAACGACGTCTAGCGTGGGGGCAAGAGCAAGGAGGATCTTTCCAAGGTAGGGATTCTGTACCTCTTGAACCTGTTCTAGGGTAATACCTTATGGAAATGGGTGATATATATATATATAATTCATATAGGTGTGTTCTCCTATATGAATGTTGGCTTTCAATGGCGAAGTTATGTTTGGATATGTCGTTGAGTCCGGGGTCTAGGGATTTCGGGTTTGTTCTCGTGGCAGCGGACCCTGGGGGCCATTAGGGTATCTGTGTTGTTCGTAGTGGTTGAGATCGTTAGGGTTAGTCCCATGGTAGGGCCTCGTGGGGAAACCTTAGAGTTTCCGGGGAAGTTATGTTGATATGATAATTATGACAGATATGATGATGTGGATTTGATAATTACGGATTGTGTGTGGATTGTTGAATACATGTATTTATTTGACGTGTTGTGAATGTGTGATTAAGTGTGCTATGTGAGACTGTGGAGTCTGTGTGGTTGTGATTGTGGTAGCCTATGTGGCTATGGAGCTTGTGTGGTTGTGGTTGTGGTTGTGGAAGCCTGTGTGGCTGTGGCTGTGGTTGTGCTTGCTTATGTGGCTTGTCTGTGTGTTACCATGTTTAATAATATTGATTATAACCTATTGTACTATTGTCACGACACTTCACTTGAACACGTTATCATGTAGATGCTAGGAGCATGGGATGCATTGGTGAGACATGATCCCTACAGAGTTGTGGTTGCTCACCCATCCTATTATGATTTATTTTGTTTTCAGGGACCTACGGGCGTTAGGTGGAACACCAAGGTGGAAGACTTTCTTTGTTTGCTATTTTATGTTTCTTATTGTTAATGGGGAAAACGATGTAAAAGGTTTTTAAATTAATAAAGTGATGTGATTTGTCTTATGGACATTTATTGTGATTTGAATTAAATAATGAAATGTGATGTCCTATGTGAGTATTCATCCCAACCCCTTATCCATCGCGTGGGTAAAGGGGAGTCACGAACCGGTTTCCTCGGGTTGGAAATCCGGGACGTGACATTCTCTTTCTCTCTTGTTGGATCAAGCCCAGAATTTGGATAATGCCAATAAAGCCCTATGTAATTTGATTTGAGATCTTTTATGTTTCTTTAGTCATTGCAGAAGATATGTTATTAATCCGGAGATACACTCGTGAGAGCAAAGCTAAGGACAGGATACATAATCCTGATCCGGACAAAAGTGAGTGTCATCAAACACTTGGTAAATAACCAAGTTTTCAATACATGCAGAATAAGGAACATTCGTGCGGACTAAGTCAAAGTGATGCGGAGTAAGAATCCTGGTCCACAATGTCGCACGAAGTAAAAGAAGATACGGAGTAAGACATCCGAGTCTTCCATACATGCGGAGTAAGGAATACTAATGCGGAATAAGGACTCAAGTCTTTATTTACACGGACTAAGGAAACTAGATGCAGAGTAAGGAATCCGGACAAGTTACTCATTGAAATTCCCAGACACGCACTAAGAGGGAGGGTGAATTAGTGTATCAATTTAATTTTTACCCCTTTTCTTATTTACCCCTGATGATCTCTTTAGTCAACTCAATTTCTGTGTTTGTATGCCAAATAAAAAGAAACAACAAAGACAAGGCACACAACAATTATGTGGTTCACCCTACAATGTGTAGAGCTACGTCCACGGGGTGATTAGCAATTTGCTAACCACAGAATCTCCACTATGCGATTTAGGATATCACACTACTACCCAAGGCTCACCGCCTCGATACAAGTTTAGGGTCTCTGCCCTTGGGTTCACTACCCAATTACAATCTTCTCACAATTAAAACAATGACTGAATGACACTGATTCCAGCCTTACAATCATAACAAATTGATTTCTCAAATCCCACAGCCTAAACAACCAAAATGCAAGTTGATTTTGATCACCAACCTGTGAGAAATCAAAATAAGAAGCTCTTGTTGTTGTAGACTAACCCTTTAACTCTAGGTTTCTTCCTTCTGACCTCTTGAATGATCAGAACACGCTCCTTGTGACTGGATCTTGATCTTCAGTTGATTCACAGTCACTATATCTCTCTTTTTCTCAAATATAATCAATAAAATTGCTCTGGTGCTATCTCTCCTCACTCCCACAGAAGATAGGATGAAAATTATGGTATATATATCACCATATAACCCTAATCTCCTCCCATATAATCAGCAGCCAGCTCCTGACCATTGATCTCTTTTTTTGAGTTAATATCCACCCTTGGATCTAGGTTAAAGCCTCTCTCTTAACCTAATCCAGCAGCCAAATCTCCATCATTGATCTATTCTTGAATATAATATTAGCCAATGGATCAAACTTATTTAAATGAAATAATCTTAACCATTGAATCAAGCTCACCTTAATCAACAGATCTCAGCCATACACCTGGCGAACTCTGATCTGCATGTGCTGATGTCGGTATGTTGACCATAACTTTCTCCATAGAGCTCAAATTCACTTGAAGTCAAAAGCAAAGATGTAGATCCTTAAGTCCTCTATCCACCCCTAAAAAATGGTGAAATTGTGAGCTAAAAATAAACCTGCACACATCATCCTATTTGCACACAATATCATTTTAGATGGCTATTTTGACCTAGAAGAAGGTCTCAAACTTTTTCACGTGCAGAACAAAAGTTGCTCCAAATAATGTCATAAACATGTCCTCAAAATTTCAGAGCAATCGGACAAGAATTGCCTTTGCACGTGATATGGGCTTTTCACGTGTAGAGCCCAATTGGCTCACAATTAGGCCATAAACTTGTCCTCAAAATTTCAGAGCAATCAGATAAGAATTGCCTTTGCACGTGATATGGGCTTTTCACGTGCAGAGCCAAATGTGCTCCAATTTCTCTAGTGAGTCCCCCATAAACTGTAGATCAATAATGCCTTCTGCACGCAATATTGATTGTAGCTCCAAACTTCATTAAAATACTATTTTTGCATGTGATAATATCTGCTTCTCTGGACCTCCTCTTTCTTTCATATGGTGCAATCACAAGGTTGACAACAATGACAACAACAATTAGCATGCCAACTCTCAACAACTCACATTGGGAATAACACTCATACGGAGTAAGGAAGCGCTAGTACGGAGTAAGCACTCCGATCCCTTAGACTTGCCCAGAGTAAGGAACTTACATACGGAGTAAGGAACTTACATGCGGAGTAAGGAAGCGCTGACACGGACTAAGGATTCAAGTACCAAATAGATACGGAGTAAGTAACCACTGACACGGAGTAAGGTTCCGAGCTTCATTAGCAACGGAATAAGGAAAATTACACCGGACCAAGAAGATGCTACTTCAATTCACCGCATTTAAAGCTATCTGCTCGTGGCGTCCCGATGTAAGACAAACTCATTGAGAACCTGAAGAATCTTACACGTGGATCACCCGGATATGTGGACACAACCTTAATTATATTTGGGCACAAAGGCACTTATACTCTTCAAACCCAAGATCTTGAGCTCCACAAACCGCAGCAGTCAAGACAGAGAGATTACCGAGGAATAGTTAGTGCTGAACGCATTCCAGAACTACAAGTTCCAAGGTTGTCTCTTAGGAATGTTTGTATAAATATTCATACTTGTACATTTGTGTAATGAGAGTGAACGAGCCTGAATTAACCCTATGTATGCACAAGAGCTCAAAGATTTAATCTAGGCTAGTGTGTGAATCCTTTTGTAAACAGAGTGTAAGAGAGTCTTGCTTCTATTTTGTTGTAATTATCTCTTGATAATAAAACAAAATACTTCCACTATCTGGTTATCGTCCGCAGTGATTCTATCACTTAACTAGATTAGTGTGGTGCCTTAAGAGATTAAAAAGAGTTTCGATAAGAGCCTATTCACCCCCCTCTAGGCTCTAAGGGACCATCATGTTGTATCAGAGCAGTCCATTTGTTCAAAAGTAGAGATCCCACTCTTTTACTCTAAGCAATGGCCGAAGAAAGCAGTTTGCTATTCAACACTCGCCTTAACTCCGGAGGTGCACAAGAGCCCATCCCAAATCGAAGCGACGGGAAAACGTCGACCCACCTCAACCTGCTGCTGCTGCCGCTCCTCAACCACGGAGTTCTGGTTTTACTCTGACGAAACCGCCCAAATTCACACCTGAGCTTTTCTCCCAGTGGAAAGCTCGCATGAAGATGTTTATGGTATGCCATAATCATCTCATGTGGCCATGTCTTCATCAGGAGATTCCAATTCCGATGACTATCGGAGAACATGGGGTTAGGAGGCCAAAGACGGATGCCGAACTTACCAACGATGAAAGAGCCTGGCAGTGCGCTAGTGAAAAGGCTCTGGCTTATGTTACATCGTCTTTGGATTCCGAGGCTTTCACGGACGTCCAGGGCTGCACGTCAGCAAAAGCTGTTTGGGATAAACTGACAATCCTCTATGAGGGGAGTCAGTCCCAAATGCAAAATGTGATATGTGCTCTTAGACAGAATTTTGAGAGTTTCAATCACAAACCTGGTGAATCCCTTGAAAGCATCAATCGGAGATTCGGCAAGCTCATTCTAGAGCTAAAAACTATCAATGAGCACTACACTCAGTCTCAAATCAATGACAAGTTCTTTCGATCCTTGCCAGATCGCTACTACTCCAAGCAGCTCCAGATGCAAGCTGACAAAAACTGGCCATTTACTGCCCTTGAGGAAATATATGGAGAGCTTCGGACTCATGAGGTCAGATTTAGATACACTGACCGTGATGAGAAAATAGCTCGAAAAGAAAAAGGGGTAGCTCTCAAAGCTATGGAATGCTCTAGTAATCATCAAGAGGATGATACGGATGAGTCAGAGAATTCTGACTCAGACGCAGAAGAGGAAATAGCTCTTCTTGTCAAATCCTTTGAACGATTCCTTCGGAAAAGTAGAAAAGGATTCAGAAGAGGCTCCTCATCATCCAGGAAGGAAGGAACGATCGGAGTCGAGCTCCCAAGAATGCTTTAACTGTGGGAAACCCGGTCACTGGGCCAAGGAATGCAGATCCAAATCTAAGACGGCAGAGAAAAGTGACAAGGTTACTCCTCGACGTACCACCTCAGACAACAGTAAGAACAAGAGGAAGGCGTTCGTGACAAAGTACATCAGTGGCTCGGAAGAAGAGGAGGAATCCTCGGATAATGAGCCAACTCCTAAGCCGAACGTCTGCCTCTTGGCAAATACTGAGGTACCTTCTATCTCTGAGCTCATTAGTAAATTAAAATCTCTTACTACTGTATGTGATCATGAAAAGAATGAGAGACTAATAATTACTCAAATGTACAAAGATATGGAAAGTCAGAATAAACGTCTTGAATTTACTATTACTAGACTCGAAAAGGACATCGCTGACTTCAGAGGAAAAGAAGCTTGGTATCACGATCTAAGAGCTGAAAATCATCTGTTAAATACCAATCTTTCAGGCCTAAAAGTTATAGTAAAAAGACTCAAAAATGAACTTGAACAGGAAAGGGAAATAAATCGTAAGTGGCTTAAATCCGGGGAAATAGCCTCTACATTTAGGACTGATCCGGATAATATTCGAGTCAAATCTGGCCTAGGCTCCGAATCATCAAACTCCAATACTCAAGCTACTGAGTGTCCTCCGGATTTCACTCCAAAACTAACCAACTTATATCCTGTTAGTACATCTAAACCGTTGGATGGTTTCATTTTAGGTGGCACCATAGTTTATGACTATGGAGTTGAGGCTGTTACTGCACTTCCCGAAGCAGTAGCACCCGTAACTAATGATGAAGGGAAGCCTGCTGCAGTTAAAGCCAAAACTGTAGCACCCAAAAAGAAAGGAAAGGCTAAGGCTGACGCATCTAGGGCCAAGAGCGCGTCACCCAAATGCAATGGATTAGGCCACAGGGAACAGAGTAGAAAGTCTGTAAAATCTAAGAGACCTGTATCCCCTGTTTGTACTTCACATTATAGTGTTTGTTCCATCTGTAGGGAAATGGGTCATTATCACTATGAATGTTGGAGTTTATCTGATAACTGGCTTTGTAATTAAATTCGAACCAATAAAGATCAGTTTAATAAAAAGGTTTCTTCGAGCGAAACAAAATCTAAACTACAAAGGAGTGTCTCACCCAAGAAAACCCAAATAAAAGAGGCAGTTGAAACTAACAAGTTAAAGTAAACTTGGAGAGCTAAAAGTCCTAGCAAAATTAAATCCAGAACTGTTGACATTACTGCTGCTCTTTCTAACCGCCCGAAACAAGTTTGGGCACCAAAAGTGTAAACTGTTGTCTTTCAGGAGCATCTCTGGAATGCATTGCCGGATCACTTGAAGTTAAAGATCAATTAAAGCAAGTGGATCCTCGATAGTGGATGCTCCGGGCATATGACGGGTGATCAGACTCTGCTTATAGAAGTTAATGAAAAACGAGGTCCATCCGTTTCATATGGTGACAACAGAAAAGGTAAGACTGTCGGGTATGACACTTTAACTAACGGCTGTGTATCAATCACTAGAGTTGCACTAGTCAAAGGTTTGAAGCATAATTTGCTAAGTGTCAGTAATTTATGTGACAAAGGATTTACTGTTTCCTTTATGTCCAACTACTGTACAGTAAGAGAAAACTTATCTGGAGATATTAAGTTATCCGGATCAAGAGATGGGGACATATACTCAGTAGTCTTAAGAAATAATTCTTCTAACCCTGTATGCTTCCTCACTAAAGCTACAGATGAAGATAGTTGGTTATGGCACAAGCGATGCGCATATTTAAACTTTAAGACATTGTCTAAATTAGCGTCACTTGATTTTGTCACTGGTCTACCTAAACTCAAATTCTCCAGAGACACTCTCTGTCGAGAATGCCAACTGGGCAAACAGACCAAATATAGCTTTAAGAGCAAATCAGTTAATTCAATAACTGCTCCTCTACAACTTCTTCATATGGACCTCTGTGGTCCTATTTCTGTTCTGTCACTGGCTGGTGCGAGATATACCCTTGTGGTTATCGATGATTTCACCAGATACACATGGGTGATGTTCCTGAAATCAAAGGATCAAACTTTTGAGCATCTAGTATATCTTTTCAACTGGATAAGCAACTCACAAGGACTGAGCATAAAGTGCATCAGGAGTGATCATGGTACAGAATTTGATTTTTCAGAAATGAGATCATATTGTTCTGAACAGGGCATATAGCATGACTTCTCTGCTCCCAAAACTCCACAACAAAATGGGGTAGTTGAGCACAAGAATCGCACTTTAGTTGAGGCTGGTAGATCCATGTTAGCAGGGGCAATGCTTCCTCTCAGTCTATGGGCTGAAGCTGTGTCCACTGCCTACTATGTTCAGAACAGAACTCTAATAAATAAATCTACCATGAAAACACCCTATGAGATGTGGAGAGGACGAAAACCTTCAATTTCACATTTCAGAGCTTTTGGGTGTACTTGCTATATATTGATAAATGGCAAAGAGACCCGAAATAAATTTGAACCAAAATCTGATGATGAGATTTTTATCGGGTACTCACTACATAGCAAGGCTTATCGGGTCTTCAATAGAAAACTTTTTAAAGTTGAAGAATCTATCCATGTGACTTTTGATGAAGCTAATCTTGATTGGTCAAAAGTTGCTTCTTCAAGTTCTAATGTGCAGGTCATGGACAGCAACATCGATTATTCGAAGTTTATGAATGTTCCTGTTACACATTCTGACCAACCACGTGGCATCAGCGAGGCACAAAGAAATTATATGGATGATGCTACGGATGGCTCGGACTCCGGACTACTGACAGACAAGATTTTTAGCCTCTCTAAAAGAGCTAGCTAATGTCGTTAAATCTCTCTTCAAAATAATAAATTCCCTAAGTTTGCACTAAAAGAATAGCAGCAAGAAAGGGGTCGAACCCACAGGGATTAGCCTAGTTCTCTAGTTCTCAAATCAAAACACCCAATTACTCTTGTTCTATAAAATGTCTTGGCAAAAAGTTTTCTTTTTTAAACTAAAGATCTAATTTTTATGTGGTTTTCTAAATAAACAAAGAAAGTAAACTGATTTTAGGATTAAGAATCAAGGATTAAAAGCATCTAGGGTCACAATTTCACCTCCCTATGTTATCTCTACTTGGTTCATGGTATTAGGGTTGTCGATTGAAAACATGCTAAACACAAGCCAAGGACAACAAATGGTCATTGAGGTCCTTTTAAGAGTTGTATGCCAGAATGGTCATCTAAACACACAAACATGCAAAGCCAATAAATCATACTTGCAAAAGGATAATGATCACACCAATTACAAATAAGTTATGAATCTCAATCCGCCCCAGACTAGGGCTAAGAATATCAAGGTGTACATCCAAAGATAGAATTAAGAACAGATTCATAAAACATGCAAAACTTCAATCATCCAAACCCAATATTCATAAACACAAAGAAACAATAAGGGGGCTACATTGCTCCCCTAGATTAAAAGACTACTCACGCATGATTACAAGCAAAACCATAGCAAAAAAGCTCAACATCTTCTTCTTGATCACGCGCACAAGCAAAGCTTCAAATCCAGGCTCCAAAATCCGCGACGGCTGCTGCGGCGACGGCTGCGACGGCTGCTCTCCCTAGGTCAAGGAGCACCTCCAAGTCGTGGAGCCTCTCTCTCTCTCTAAAACGTGTAGGGGGGGTTAGGCATGGCTAGCAGAGGCGTGGAGGCTTGTATTTATAGAGTTTGGATGGGCTTTGAGGTGTGTAACCTAGCCCACTTATCAAAACGGCGTAGTTTTGATAAGTAACACTCGAAACATTAAAAACTCTATCTTCCATCCACAATTTGGACTTGGGCCTTCAGGAACAAATGATCAGCATGGAAAAACGATTGGATCGGTCCAAAAATATCTCTGCACGCCAATTTGCACGTGATATGGTGAATTCACGTGCACCTCCAAATCAGCTCAAACTTCTCCCCAAGCTTCCTTGCATCTTGTAGAGGCCTGAGAGGCAAAAATAGGCTTGCACGTGAATTGGGTGAATTCACGTGCAGATCCAAATTAGCTCCAAATGCTCTGAAATTTCTGTGGCAGGTAGAGGACATCATTCCAAGCATCTTTTGTTCTTGCACGCAAATTGTTTGAGGCCATCTACTATGTCAAAAGTGAGGTCCAAAATCTGCCAAAACAGCTTAAAAAACGCATGTATTTGCCAATAGCATCTTCCTAGGGGTTAGAGCAAATATATATGATATATGAGGCAATAAGGCTCTAATCATGCTCTTAAACATCCTAAATAAACACTAGAATAACGGCATAAAATGCACGTTATCAAATACACCACACTTGAACCATTGCTTGTCCTCAAGCAAAAACATACAAGCATGCAAAAAATAAAATAAACACGCAGTCAAACGGAAGAAAAATGAAATAACAATCAAGGAGAATCATGGTTTCCTAAGCATGCAACTCTATCATGATGAAATGGGAATTTAAGCATCAAAATGAGTCATAACTTAGTTCATTCATGTCCATATCCCTAAGTCCAACAACCATGCAATATCTCCACTTAAATTTCAGATATGAGCAAGCAATCCATGATAAAATAGCACCTAGTTTCCCTTTAAGTTCTTACCAAGGATAAGCAGCCTCACTCAAATATAGTAATTCTCAAGCCCAATACCTATCAATGAACAATGGGTGGAAAAACTCTATCTCTACACTCGCCATCAGCTATTGATTAAGTACTTGCCAAGCAATCATGAGAGTTCCCTATTGTGCTCATCAAACACACTCTCTATTCTACTTTATTTGAACTCACACGCTAGTCTAAACTCAATAAACTCACACTCTATTCTAATAACTGATAAAACAAAACATGAGCCAAAGGGTTGAGCTCAACACTCTCAAAACAAACATAATTCAGCCAATGTGGCTACAAATCTAAACAATCACACGTAAACATCAAGCCAGTGTGGCTTTTATTCTGAATCTTTCTTTTTCTTTCTTTTTTTTTTTTTTTTTTTTTTTTTTTTAATAACCTTACAAGGTTGCATTTTATGCTCTCCCTTGATGGATTATTCACTCTTTTTTTTTTACTCACATAACACATAAATAAGACTGATTTTTCTGATGTATGCCCCTTGCCATTTTGCTACTTAAGGAGAGACAATAATTCATTGAAGCCTCACATCCCATTTCCCAATTAAGTGATGGCTTTTTCACATTCTATATCACAGCCTTTTCCAATAATATCACAAAATAAAGAAAAGAATGCAAAGACAGTCACAATGACTTAGAGGTCTTGCATCCTAACTCCACACACCAAACACTGAGCACTAATAAGTAATCACATGCTTACTTGACTCCTACCATTAAATAACCAATGTTAAGTGCAAAGAAGAGTAGCAAATCAAACTATTACCCATACCCCATAAATGTCACTCAAGGGCTAAAAAGAAGCTGTTCTCATTTTTCATTTCTTTTTCACTCAACTTTAAGGGTTACTTAGGTCTATCATAGCATTTCATGCTCAGCTAATATTCAAAACTCAGCTCCAAAAACATGGTGATATCATTCAAAAGATAAAGACATGATTAAACTAAATTAGAGCACATTTTAACTATTTTAATACCCTTATCACAACATGATACTAATGTGGCATAAAAATTAAATTTTAAGCCAAAATTGCATACTTAATATCCATGTCTCCACAGGCAAATCATTCAAGCAAACAACTCAAACAATCATGCAACTAAAAACATTTTTTTTTTTTTAAATAAAACATGCAATCACAACATAAAAGACAAGCAAGTGGCTCAAGTCACTCCCATACACCACACTTAAAATATGCTATGTCCTCATGGCATAAAATAGGGAATAGGAAAAGCAGTTACCCCTGGTTTGGCACACTGTAATAGTAGATGACATTGGCCACCATTCGTCGCACTTGAGCCACAAAGTCTACCGACGTCTCGCCGCGCACTTCCCAAGTTTCCTTCCCTTGCAGAATAGCCATCATGTAGTAGCAAACAAAGATCCCACAGCTGAATTGGTCGAGTCTTGAGGGATTTCCATTTCGTTGAGGTGAATAAGAGGGAGCTTATCCTGCAACAATCCTTCTTTGATCATCGCCACTTTCATTCTTTTGATGAACCCATGCACTAACTGTCTTTTCCGTCTAGCAAACCCTTCGCCTTGGCTTGGATCATATAGCACAGCATGGCCTACATCCAGATTCACACGGACAAGTACATAGTGGCGATCAATGTGCACCGGAATCAGCACCTCATGCATACCATGCCAAGGGCGGTGCCCTTCATTCTCTCCATTAATGCGTTGGCGCCACACCTCTTCGGACAAGGGTTGATTGAAAAGCTCGCACAGCATGATGGAAGTGTACCCAAGCTAAGGGGTAATTATGAGGCTCGGCCTCCACTACATACCGCATGGTCTGCGGAAGAGGTCTATCTCGTCGGCATAGAGATATTCATTCTCTCGAGATCCTCTTCAAGCTAAAAGGAGTGAAGATATCATTATCCCGTATAAATCGAGCCCTATGACTGTGGAATTGATGAATTCTTCAAATCTTTGCTTGGCTCTCTTCGGACGATAAAGCTGGATTAATGATTAAATGAACAGGAGGGCCAAGTAGATCTTCAGGTTCAGCAGGCATGTATGCACCCCAAGATACTGGAAGTATAGCAGGCACTAGAGCCTGAGAATATGCAGGATCTGTAAAAGGCTGGAAGGGTGAATACCCTGCTGCTGGCTCTGCCTCCTCTGGGTGAGAGTAAGATGGCTGAGCTGAAGGTTCTTGTTGAGGTGGATCTGCCTGGGCTGGATAAGCATCTTCAGGGGATGGAGAGGGTTCTTCATCAGATATCTCCACTATAGGAGAACGTTTTGATGCTTTCCTCTTGCTCAAAGCCTTCCAGATTTTGCCTAGGAGGCCTTTGACTTCTTTGTTGTCCTTCCTCAGGGCTTCCACCTCGCGCTGGGTTCTGGCATTGGCCTCCCCGAGCTGCTGTGTGTTTCTTGCCTCCAAGCTTCGATAGATGCAGCGGGAGGAGCTTCGGGGCCTCCCATGCTCTAGGTGATGCATGAGCGGCTACATCCGGGGCCTCCCATGCTCTAGGTGATGCATGAGCGGCTACATCTGGGGCCTCCCATGCTCTGGTTCTAGGTTGTGAAGTAGCGTGTTGGTCTCCGAGAGATGAGGGCCATTAATTCTTCAAATTGGGCATTAGTGATGTGCCCATTAGTGACCGCCCAATTGATGACCTCCACTTCGCTCACCACCTGCCCACTAATGCCTTGAAAGAAATTGAAAATGTCTTCTTTGTGTACATTGAACCGCATGTACATGGCGGTGAGTCCGTATAGAGTCTCGCTTCCTTTGATCCAAATGAGGAGAGGTCTCCCTTGCAAAGTCGTGGATCGCTCCACATGAACACTGTGCCTAGCGGGCTGTGATGGAGGAGGAACATTGGTTGCCCAATGACCTCTGGTGCTGACCCCCAAACCTCCTTCACTTGCAATACTCTTAACACCCAGTGAGAAGGAAAAGTAATGCTCTCCATGGAGGAAAATTGCAAAGCAGGCATGCTTTGAAATATCACACACAAAATTCTGCCATTTATCTCTTGGATGAGTTTTTCTTCCACCAATTAAAAATGGTAGTGGCCCAATCCACATTTAGCATGTGATCAATGCTATACATGAACTCCAGGTGTGGCTTAGGCACACTATCTAGCCCACTGGTCTGAATCAATAAGCATTTCCCTACCAGGTAAGCTAGGCATCTAAATTTTCCAACAAAACCATTCTTGGTATACGCCTTCGACTTTGAAATTTTCTAGCATAGTTACATGCGGTACCAAATTCTCCTAGGCTTAGGCGAGGGAAACTACTACTGGGTTCGGGGAGGTTAAAGCAATTTCTAATAATATCAGGGGTTATTCGACATAAACCCCTTGCACAACCCCTATCGGTTCATCCTCACTCCCAGAGACGGATGCATAGAAGTCTTGTAAGGCGAGAATAGGAAATAGCCGGGTCAGCGATACTAACCTTTGTAATCCCGAGTTTGAATTTTAACGACCACCTCTCTAGCCCGGCCCGGCTACGAAGCCTCCAAAGCCTGCATGTCCGAGCATGCCCCAAGAGTATCTCCTCCTCAGGTTGGTATCAGCACTAGGTGAGTGCACCTCCTCCTGGCCGTCCTCCTTGTGCGCACCATCTTTGGAATGAGAAAATAAGAACAAGAGCGAAAAAGCGAAGAGCAAGAGAGCAAAAGGGCGAGCTTCTCTAATACTCGGATCTGGAGTGATTTTGGTGTGGAAGCCTTTGAAGATGGCCTCCCTTTATATAGCGTGCGAAGGAAAGATGCTCCGGTTAGCGTGATACACGTGCCCCTAACTTTTCGAGTGTTCGACCAAAATACCCTCTGCACGTGAATTGGCTGAATTGGCGTGCGGTCGAATCGTCCCAAACTTTGGTGGTGGGTTCCCACCGAGCCGGGCAAGCAATACTTCCTTACGCACGTGAATTGTGGGAAGCTTCTAGGAGGGCTAAAATCGGTATTTTGCATTTTTGGGCCTCCATATGACGGCTATCAATTCGCGTGCAAGAGTAAACGTGATTCACATGGTCTTCATCTACCATTCCGAAAAGTTACTGACTCAAAAGGAGGTGCACGTGAATTGGGCAATTCACATGCAAATTCACGTTCGGCCCAAACCGGCCCAAATTTCTCCACTGAGTTGCTTATGCATTATGGACCATCTTTAAGTCTTGCACGTGAATTGTTGGAGCCCATCTTCAAGCACTTTTGGGCTTCACTTGCTCCTTGCTCCTTGACTTTGACTTTAAAAATAATTCCACAAGTTCAGGACCCAATAATTTGCTCATCCTGCACATAGTTAGCTAAGAAAGGAACAAAGTCTCCTGCACAATGGTTAGCTTGCAAACAAATTTATTGAAGAAAACAAATAAGAGAAAATAACATAAAATAAAACACAACGAATAAACATTGGGTTGCCTCCCAACCAGCGCTTTATTTAAAGTCTCGTAGCTAGACTTTCAGTGATGATCATGCAATGGTGAAAGAGAGGGAATCAACTATCTCCCTCTCGAGTTGAATCAAAGTAAGGTTTCAGCCTATTTCCATTCACCCAAAATTTCTTGCCATCTACAGCTTGGAGCTCAAAGCTCCCATATGGCTTCTTATCAACTATTACAAAAGGTCCCATCCACTTGGACCTTAATTTGCCAGGAAATAACCTCAACCTTGTGTTAAATAGAAGAACTTTCTGTCCTAAGGTTAAAGGTTCATTGTTGAGTTGCCTATCATGCCATTTCTTAGTTCTTTCTTTGTAAAATTTAGCACTATCATAGGCATCCAACCTAAGCTCATCTAACTCAATTAATTGAGTCATCCTAAGCTCCTTGATCTCTTGTGGGTTGAAATTTAACTTCTTCAAGGCCCAATGAGCCTTGTGTTCTAGTTCCACAGGCAAGTGACATGCCTTACCATATAGAATACGGTAAGGTGACATCCCAATGGGAGTTTTGTAAGCTGTCCTATATGCCCATAAGGCTTCATCAAGCCTTTGAGACCAATCTTTCCTATTGGATCCAACAGTTTTCTCTAAAATGGCCTTAATCTCCCTGTTGGACACTTCGCTTGTCCATTAGCTTGTGGGTGGTAAGCTAAAGACTTCCTATGAGTGACACCATACTTGTTCAATAATTTATCAAACAATTTGTTGCAAAAATGACTACCCTCATCACTGATTATAGCCCTTGGTGTCCCAAAACGGCTAAAGATGTTCCTAGTAAGGAAGTGAGTCACAACCCTAGCATCATTCACTCTAGTAGGAATAGCTTCTACCCACTTAGACACATAATCCACAGCAAGCAAAATGTATGAAAACCCATCGGATTGGGGAATGGCCCCATGAAGTCAATGCCCCAAATGTCAAAAATTTCAACTGGAAGAATTCCGGTTAAGGGCATCTCATTTTTCCTAGACAAACCACCTACCCTTTGACATCTATCACACTTTTTGATGTAGACATAGGTGTCTTTCACCATGTGAGGCCAATAAAAGCCACACTGCATGATCTTAGCCACAGTTCCTTGCACCCCAAAGTGGCCCCCATAATGTGATGCATGACAATGATGTATTATGTCATCTACTTCCTTCTCAAGGACACACTTTCTAATGATTTGGTCTGGACACCTCCTATAAAGAATTGGGTCTTCCCAAATGAATTTCCTAGCATCCACTACCAATTTCTTTCTCCTGGTGGTAGTCTAACCGCTTGGGTATGAACCCGGTGGCTAAATAATTTGCTATGTCGACAAACCAAGGAAGATGATGCACCTCAAACAACTTCTCATCAGGAAAGTCATCTACAATGGGTAGAGACTTAGGTGCATTCTCCACACGGGAGAGGTGATCAGCCACGAAATTTAGGGCTCCCTTTGTGTCTCTAATTTCAAGGTCAAATTCCTGTAAAAGGAGAACCCATCTAATCAAGCGTGGCTTAGCTTCTTTTTTAGCAAACAAATATTTCAATGCAGCATGATCGGTGTAAACAATGACTTTAGACCCCAAAAGGTAGGGTCTAAACTTGTTGCGACCATAAACCACAGCTAGCAACTCTTTCTCGGTGGTGGTATAGTTCCGTTGAGCATCATCTAAGGTCTTACTAGCATAGTAAATGACCCTAAACACCTTTTCTCGCCTTTGCCCTAAGACTACCCCCACAAGATAATCACTCGCATCGCACATTAGCTCAAAAGGTTGAGCCCGGTCCGGTGTGACTATAACAGGTGCGATGACTAACTTACCCTTGAGGATGTTAAAAGCTTCTAAGCAATCTTCATTAAACTCAAAGCTAGTGTCTTTTTCTAACAACCTACTCATGGGTTTTGCAATTTTTGAGAAGTCCTTAATAAATCTCCTATAAAAGCCAGCATGGCCAAGGAAACTTCTCACTCCTTTTTCATTGGTTGGAGGTGGCGAGTCTCAATAGTGGAGATTTTTGCCTTGTCTACCTCCAAACCATGTGCGGACACCTTGTGCCCTAGAACTATCCCCTCTGTTACCATGAAATGGCATTTCTCCCAATTTAGGACTAGTTCCTTCTCCTCACATCTCTCTAAGACCACATCTAGATTTCTCAAGCACCGTTGGTAGGAGGAACCAAACACCGAGAAGTCATCCATGAAGACCTCCATGATCTCCTCAACCAAACCCTGAAAAATAGCCATCATACACCTTTGAAAGGTGGCGGGGGCATTACAAAGCCCAAATGGCATTCTCCTAAATGCAAAAGTGCCAAAAGGGCACGTGAAGGTGGTCTTTTCTTGGTCCTCGGGCTTAACCATGATCTGATTATACCCGGAATATCCATCTAAAAAGCGAGAGTGACTATAGCCAGCTAACCTATCCAACATTTGGTCAATGAAAGGAAGAGGAAAATGATCCTTCCTAGTGGCCTTGTTCAGCTTCCTATAGTCAACACACACTCTCCACCCCGTCACGGTGCGAGATGGGATCAATTCATTTTTCTCATTCTTAATCACGGTCATGCCCCCTTTCTTGGGCACAACATGCAATGGACTCACCCACTCACTATCCGAAATAGCATAAATTATACCCGCATTTTTCCATTTTAAAATTTCTTTTCTAACAACTTCTTTCATAGCAGGGTTTAATCTTCTTTGTCTTTCAAGCATGGGTTTAAAATCATCATTCATTAAAATCTTATGCATGCAAATCCCTGGACTAATACCCCTTATGTCTTCAATGTTCCATCCTAGGGCCTTTTTGTGTTTCCTAAGGACTTCTAACAATTGAGTACACTCCACATCATTCAAATTAGAAGCAACAATAACAGGGAATTGATTTGTAGAGTCTAGAAATTCATACCTTAGGTGTCCAGGCAGCTCCTTCAGTTCTGGAGCTGGATGCACGTCATCTTCTTTTTCTTCCTCAGCTTGCTCCAAAGAGTTTGTAATTTGCTCATTTTCCTCACTGTCAAGTACATCTCTTCATCTTGTTGAGCTTCTATAAGTGAAGGGCTTCATCATTGGTGGTGGTAATTTCTTACGCCAAGTAATCTTCCACCAATTCCTCAAGGTCTTCAATCCAAAGGCAATCCTCCTCCTCTTGACCTTGCAAAGCCTTCCCCATGTGGAAGACTAAGGTCTCCTCATTAATTCTCGAGTTAGCTGCCCTTGAGCAACATCAATCAATGCACAACCCGTTCGAGAAACGGTCTTCCAAGGAGTAGGTGAACTCCTCTATCTTCTTCCATCTCCAAAACAACAAAATCCGCTGGAAATATGAAGGAGCCCACTTTAACTAGCACATCTTCAATGATTCCTTCAGGCCTTCCAGTGGACCGGTCTGCGAACCGCAATGATATGGAAGTGGGCTTCATGCCCTTAAGCCCAAGCCGCTTATACAAAGCGAAGGAAATCAAATTGATGCTGGCCCCTAAATCACATAGGGCCTGTTCTTGCGTGCATTGCCAATCACACAAGGGAGATTAAAGCTGCCCGGATCTTTATGCTTGATGGGCAAACTACGTTGAACAACACTGCTCACCTCGTTAGTGACCGCCACCGTCTCATGATCCCCATATTTCCTCTTCTTTGTCACAAAATCTTTGATGTATTTTCTGTACCCCTAGGCATCTGCTCCAAAACTTCCACAAATGGAATATTAATCTCAAGCTTCTTGAACAAACTCAGGAAGCGCTCATACTCTTCTTCAACCCTCCGGTTCCTCGGCCTCCGAGGAAATGGCATACTAGGCCTGAGTTCTTGCTTCTGTTCTTGACTATTCTGTCTTGACTCACCGCTTGTCCTTCTTCTCTTGCACTCTTTCTTGACTTTATCTGATTTTCCTTGGTCATCGACTTCCAAGGGTCTGCTTTGTTCTTCTGGAATTGTCTTCTTCTTAGGCTCCTCGGCTTCATTCGGTGTCTTCCCGCTCCTTAGAGTGATAGCCTTGCAACTCTCCTTGGGGTTCACCTCGGTGTCACTTGGAAAAGTGTTGGTTGACACCCTTTGATTAGCATTCTGCCCATGCTCACAAGTAACTTCTCCATACTCTTAAATGAAGTCTCCATATTCTGAATTGAAGATTCTAGTGTGACTACCCTTTCCTCCAAATTATCCTCTCTTTTGGTTGGCTCATCCACATTCGATATACCCTTCCTCTTTCTTGTTGAGGCCGAGGCCGTTTCTCTTTCGAATCCTGGAGGTGGGTGCAAATAATTATCCGTAGCATACGGATTCCGCTTCATCCCTGGGGGCACATATTTGTCTTGAAATGAGGTATCTCCCCCCTTGGTTACGAGTTCTCTGAAATGGTTGAGATTGCTGCTGATTCTGGTTGTACCCTAGTTGTTGTTGTTGAGGATAAAATTGCTGTTTCTGGTACAAGCCCTTTCCTCCAACATAATTTGCTTCTTCAGCTCCACTCCAGCCTGCTCAACTACTGGTAAAGCTTGTGATCCTTCAACTTTAAGAGCCAATACTTCCATGCCTTTCACTAAAGCTTGAATCTGTGCTTGCACATCATTGGAAGAATTTTCAACTGAAGCAATCTTCTCCCTTGGCTTTGAAGTACGCACATTAGACCACCGCCAATCAGCTAATGACGGCCTCTCCAATAGCTCTGTTGCTGCATCGGCTCTAGGTTCATCAAGCATCCTCCAATGATTGCATTCACCTTGTCTTGTGAGTGGGACTGAAGACCTGTGTAGAAAGATTCAATTTGAATCCACTGGGGTCTTCCATGATCAGGGCATCTCCTCACTAAGTCTTTGAAACGCTCCCAAGCTTCATGAAGAGTCTCCATCTCATCTTGCCTGAACCTGCTAATCTCTCCTCTGAGCTGGATCACCTTGGAAGGAGGGAAGTACTTTGACATGAACTTGGTTTGCATCTCCTCCCAAGTGTTGATTGAACTTGTTGGCAGACCGTTGAACCAGCCAAGAGCTCTTTCCCTTAAAGAGAAAGGGAAAAGCCTTAGCTTTATGGCCTCCTCCGACACGTTGTTGATCTTGATGGTGTCACACACCTGGTAGAACCTCATCAAATGCTTGGTGTGGATCATCCACGGCTGTTCCTCCAAACGCGTTATTGCTCACCATGTTGATCAATGCCGGCCTCACTCGAAGCTATTCGCTTGGACTCTTGTCCGTCGAATCCCACAAATAGTGGTCGACATCATCGGCCTTGCATAATCTAAGAAGGTTCTAGGCATAAACCTATTACCCTCTTCTTCTGGATATTGGCCATTGTAATTGGCCCCTCCTTGCGGTGCACCACCATCGGGTCCGAGATCTGCCATCGGATCGCCTACGGATTGCTCCAAGCCTTGTAGTGCTTCTTCCGCCTCACGTCTTGCTTCCCTAGGCGCTCTACGACGAGCTCGAACAACCTTTCAGGTTCCCGCGTAAATTGTATATCCTCCTCTCTTTGCATGCACAACTAGGAATCCTTGATGTATGTTCCTGTAAACAACAACAAGAACACACCCAGCAGCTCCGAACAATGCAAAATAAACAAATAAAGAACACAAAATAACAGAAAAGTAAAGACAAAATAAAACACCAAGATCAGAATTCAAACAATTTCACTCAATGTTGATTTTAAAAACTAGTTAACCGTTGAATCCCCGGCAACGGCGCCAATTTGACGGACAAGATTTTTAGCCTCTCTAAAAGAGCTAGCTAATGTCGTTAAATCTCTCTTCAAAATAATAAATTCCCTAAGTTTGCACTAAAAGAATAGCAGCAAGAAAGGGGTCGAACCCACAGGGATTAGCCTAGTTCTCTAGTTCTCAAATCAAAACACCCAATTACTCTTGTTCTATAAAATGTCTTGGCAAAAAGTTTTCTTTTTTAAACTAAAGATCTAATTTTTATGTGGTTTTCTAAATAAACAAAGAAAGTAAACTGATTTTAGGATTAAGAATCAAGGATTAAAAGCATCTAGGGTCACAATTTCACCTCCCTATGTTATCTCTACTGGTTCATGGTATTAGGGTTGTCTGATTGAAAACATGCTAAACACAAGCCAAGGACAACAAATGGTCATTGAGGTCCTTTTAAGAGTTGTATGCCAGAATGGTCATCTAAACACACAAACATGCAAAGCCAATAAATCATACTTGCAAAAGGATAATGATCACACCAATTACAAATAAGTTATGAATCTCAATCCGCCCCAGACTAGGGCTAAGAATATCAAGGTGTACATCCAAAGATAGAATTAAGAACAGATTCATAAAACATGCAAAACTTCAATCATCCAAACCCAATATTCATAAACACAGCAAAACAATAAGGGGGCTACATTGCTCCCCTAGATTAAAAGACTACTCACGCATGATTACAAGCAAAACCATAGCGAGAAAAGCTCAACATCTTCTTCTTGATCACGCGCACAAAGAAAGCTTCAAATCCAGGCTCCAAAATCCGCGACGGCTGCTGCGACGGCTGCGACGGCTGCTCTCCTAGGTCAAGGAGCACCTCCAAGTCGTGGAGCCTCTCTCTCTCTCTCAAAACGTGTAGGGGGGGTTAGGCATGGCTAGCAGAGGCGTGGAGGCTTGTATTTATAGAGTTTGGATGGGCTTTGAGGTGTGTAACCTAGCCCACTTATCAAAACGGCGTAGTTTTGATAAGTAACACTCGAAACATTAAAAACTCTATCTTCCATCCACAATTTGGACTTGGGCCTTCAGGAACAAATGATCAGCATGGAAAAACGATTGGATCGGTCCAAAAATATCTCTGCACGCCAATTTGCACGTGATATGGTGAATTCACGTGCACCTCCAAATCAGCTCAAACTTCTCCCCAAGCTTCCTTGCATCTTGTAGAGGCCTGAGAGGCAAAAATAGGCTTGCACGTGAATTGGGTGAATTCACGTGCAGATCCAAATTAGCTCCAAATGCTCTGAAATTTCTGTGGCAGGTAGAGGACATCATTCCAAGCATCTTTTGTTCTTGCACGCAAATTGTTTGAGGCCATCTACTATGTCAAAAGTGAGGTCCAAAATCTGCCAAAACAGCTTAAAAACGCATGTATTTGCCAATAGCATCTTCCTAGGGGTTAGAGCAAATATATATGATATATGAGGCAATAAGGCTCTAATCATGCTCTTAAACATCCTAAATAAACACTAGAATAACGGCATAAAATGCACGTTATCAACTACCATTAAGCTCCGGACATACTCCTACGGATACCCAAAATTCCGGAGCACCTTCAAGTCCGTCCGGACCAGTTAACACTGAAAGAAACAGTGTTGAAGAACCACCTAGTTCTACCGTACCTTCTAATACGGAAACATCTAGTCCGGACGAAGCTCAACCAGCAGATACACCTGAACCACCTAATCTGGCAGAGCTTCAAATTGTTCAAGATCATCCATCACATGCACAGAATTACAGATGGACCCGAAACCATCCCTCAGATCAAGTGATTGGTGATCCTACTGTTGGTGTAAGAACAAGAGCAGCCACCTCCAACATAAGTTTTTACTCGTGTTTTCTATCTCAAATAGAACCAAAGGTGGTAGATGAAGCTCTTCAGGATTCGAATTGGATAGAAGCCATGCAAGAAGAGCTAAATCAATTTAAGAGAAATAATGTGTGGACCTTAGTACCAAGGCCTAAGTCTCAGCAAGTCATTGGAGTTAAATGGGTGTTCCGGAACAAGCTTGATACAGATGGAATAGTAATCCAGAACAAAGCCAGACTAGTAACCAAAGGATATCGTCAAGAAGAAGGAATAGACTATGATGAGACCTTTGCTCCAGTAGCAAGACTTGAGGCAATCCGGATGTTTCTGGCGTATGCTTCATATGAAAACTTCATAGTTTATCAAATGGACGTCAAGAGCGCATTCCTGAATGGAGATCTTCAAGAGGAGGTTTACGTAGAACTACCTCCCGGTTTCATTGAACCTAAAGTAGGACATCTAGTCTACAAACTTCGGAAAGCTTTATATGGTTTGAAGCAAGCTCCAAGAGCCTAGTACGACACACTGTCAGAATTCCTACTTGCTCACAACTTCCATAAAGGGAAGATTGACACTACCTTATTTCTACGAAAAGAGAAAGGACACACTCTAATCGTACAGATATACGTGGATGATATCATTTTCGGATCAACGAATCCGAAGCTTTGTGAAGAGTTTGCTAAGTTGATGACAGACAAGTGTGAGATGAGCATGATGGGAGAACTGTCCTACTTCCTCGGAATAGAAGTTAAACAATTGAAGGAAGGAATCTTCATTAATCAAGCTAAGTACACTCGCGATCTTATTAAGAAGTTTGGTATGGAAGGTTCATCTCCCGTCAAAACTCCCATGCCTATCAATGCCAAGTTAGATCCTGATGTGGACGGTATATCAGTAAATGTGACTGACTACAGAGGGATGATAGGATCGTTGTTGTATCTTATAGCAAGTCGCCCAGACATTATGTTTGCAACTTGCATCTATGCACGATATCAGGCGAATCCCAAGGAGTCACATATGCTTCATGTTAAACGGATATTAAGGTATCTCAAGGGAACAATGAATTTGGGACTCTGGTACCCAAAGGAGTCCAACTTCACCTTATCCGGATACTCTGATGCCGACTTCGCTGGATATCGCATCGACAGGAAGAGCACAAGTGGTACGTGTCAGTTTCTTGGAAATAGATTAATTTCATGGTTCAGTAAGAAGCGGAATTCCGTATCAACCTCTCCCTGGAGGCGGAATATATAGCTGTGGGAGTTCTTGCATGCACAGCTACTGGATGCAAAGTCAACTTACTGACTACGGTTTTAACATGTCATCTATTCCACTCTACTGCGACAACACTAGTGCAATTGCTATCAGCAACAATCCTGTCATGCACCCTAAGACGAAGCATATTGAGGTCAGGTATCACTTCATACGCGACCATGTTATCAAAAATCACATTTCCCTGGAACATGTTGCTACTGAAGATCAACTGGCAGACATACTTACAAAGCCCCTACCTGATGCAAGATTCTCTGAACTACTCATCTGATTAGGTATGCTTGACTTCTCTGCATAGCCTCACATTTAAATTACCCAACAGTATACTTACTATCAGAAAATGCATTGTGCTTTTATTGAAAGTAGAAGATAAATACTGACTTTAATGCTGATCATACTTACTGATTAACGGCTTCATGCTTCTGATATTAATATCAACTTCATATTGGGAGGATGCTTGCGTTTCCCGACTGAAGTCGCTTAAGCAAACATGATTAAATTTTATATGATTCACCTCTTTCTGGTTTCATGATCTTAATTTCCACTGATCACCACATGACAAAAGCATGTTCATTTAGATTACTCTATTAACATGTATAGTTGAAGAAATGAAATGGGTTAGCTCGGAATGCCTGGTGGATGAATATTCAATCGCAGTCTGATCAGCTTCTGAAGTATAGTTTTCTAATAAGATAGACAGTGCTGAATTTCTACAAACCAGAAAGGTCAACCGAGAGGATTGCACAATCTACAGGGGAGAAAATGCTTTATATATTATTCGAGTAATACCCCCCGTATATGTCTCATGACCTCTATCCTGGCTATCTATTTGAGGGGGAGCATTTCATTGAGAGGATCGAATGATCTACGGGGGAGCTTAAATTTCATCTATTACCTCAGTAATGACCCCCTAATATGTCTCAGATACTCCCTCCTCTAAACCTTTACTTCCGGATCTGACTGGACATGCTGTTTTGAATCAGAATAGTGGCATGCTTGGATGTATTTTCCTTCTTCAACCATGCATTTTAATCGGCTAATCACCTGCTTACTTTGGACATGTGTCCGCTTCCTCATCTTTCACTCATGAATCCTAATTTGGTTAAATCATATGATTTTTAATTAATCTTAGCTACGTCGTTCAGCAGGACGGTTTCGCTATGTTGACCTATATGAACTTGTGTATTTATTATCTGGCATATGTCCTGATTCAGTAATATTGATCATTCTCTCGTATGTATATGTCTATTACATTCTTTGTAATGCATAAGTTCTGTTTCTCATTAGTTCGGATTATGTCGTTTTTCACTGACTATTTTCTCTTATCCGTACTAATCCTTGCCTGTTAAGCTTTTGTACTTTCAGTTTATTTTTTTAGCTACAGGTTCAGATTTTCTTTGCAACCGTATCGATAAATCTAGTCCATAGTCTTCGATTTGAAGTGTTGTGGTATTTCTCTTCTCTTCAACTTATTGACAGCAAAGGAATCTACTTTTCTCTCTCACCGCACTCTGTTACTACTGACACGGTCTACTTTTCATCCGGATACTCCTCACTCGACTATCATTGATTCCGGATGATTGTCGGTTCATTCCTCCGGACTCCTGACATTGTCAAATTGCGATAATCCATGTCTTCTTATATATCGCGTGCTTTTGAGGAGGAATCATGATGATTCTTTAAATGCAAATCTCGGGATGCACACACTTCACCGGATGGCAAACAGCTGTTACCCTTATTTGGTCATGCGGTCTCCACGACATCGTTTCATTCGGAGGCGCACCAATATCAAGACTAATGACATCAGCCTGTCAAGCGGTTCACTGTTTCACTCGCTACATCCCTAGAACCGTTGACATTCATAGCCTCGGTCTTATATATTTTGGTCATTCCTGCGAAGCACGAGTATTGCTCATTTCAAATCCCTAAACCTCTCGTTGCTCCTTTGATACCCAAGACCTCACCTTTCCTCTCGTCCTTCAACCTTCATCTACAATGGCACCCAGAATCTCTCTATCCGGCGTTAATCCTGGCCATCTGGTCGATTGGAGTGCTTTCTCTAACCCTCCGGACTGGTTTTTCCAACTTTGCCCTCTACTCGAAGCCTCGCATATCCTCAACTTGATCTCCAATCCTGTCGATCTTCTTATCAACGACATTATTGAGTATTACCAAAGGATTCACTGTACCACCGACTCCATCATCTCCTATGTTCGTGGTGAATCCATCATCATCACTCCCGCCGTTGTCCGTGCTGCTCTCCACCTACCCCCCGGTGAACCACAGCGCCCAAATGCCGATCCAATGGCGGCTTCTATAGGTTGCACCCAAAAAGGCAAGGAATACAAGGTGAAATCCTTCCAAGGTCGCTATCGCTGTATGGCGACCATCCCGAGTCATTGTTCTTGGCTCGCACTTCAGCTCTGGACTCGGTTCCTTACGATCTTCTCCTGGCCATGTACGGCGTTTTTGAAGGTCTTCCGATGGACTGGGGGACGTTCTTGTTTCGACTATTGCAGAATGGTCCCAAGAACCATTCCTTCGGGCGCATACTCAGCATCGTCTTCCGGCATCTTCATCCGAACCATTTCGCCCGCTATGATGCTGTTCCATTTCCCTCGGCTTATTACCTCCGTTATCTTACGCCAGATGGGAACATGACAGCCCACCGTCCCTCTTCAGCTCTCCGCATTCTCCCTGCCTCGGAACAACAAGACAGTTCTGTTGGTGACCCCTCCAACAGCCAAGCCCCTGATGTCAGTTCTGCACCCCGATCCTCCCGGATTCGGTCCGTTGCAGCACCTTCTCTTTCTCGGGCCTCCCAGCACAGCGTTTGTGCCGACCTGTCCGAGGTTGTGGGGCCATCTCAGCGCAGTGCACCTAAAGCTGTTTCCTCAGCCCCCTCTGCTGCGGATGTCCCCACTCCCTCCACCTCCGCTATTGCTTGCCGCGGTTGATACCGCTGTTGCTGCCGCCACTGCTGATGTCCCGGCATCTACTCCGGGAGCTCCCTTGCCTCCCCTCCCTCAACCCCGAGATTATCTTGACCATCTCTCCGCCGACACCTTAACGGACCTATGGCTCTGTTTCAGCCTTGCCCACACCGCCTCCCTTCCTGACAACGATCTCCGGGTGTTTTACACGCGCCATACCCAATCCCCAGAGACCATGATCATCTGAAACTTGGATCACGGCTTTCTTACGCCGGCCTCCATTCCAGATGTGCCGTTCCCTAACCCCTCCAGCCCAGTCCATTCCGCCCGGGGTCCTTCCCCTGCTAAGGCTGGCCCCTCTTCTCCTGCTGACGCCATTCCCATGGTTGACCTATCTGGTCAAAGCGGGTTAGCTGCTCCGGATGCCTCTGCTGCTCCGGATGCCCCTTCTACTACTGCTGCTAATACTCCTGCGGACTCCTCTGCCCAGCGCACTCCTGCTCCTGTTCATGCGGGGGAGTCCTCCAAAGCTCCGGAGTTGGTCCTTGGGCGTGCCTCTTTTGGCACGGTCCACTCCGGCGCCGTGCTCTCCGCCCAGCTGGACCGACACGCTCAGGCTCATAGCGCCCAAATATCCGCCATCGCCGCCAAGGTTGATGCACTTGGCGCCCAACTCCTCTCCGCTCTCACTGATTCCTCCACTTCCATGGAACAGAAGATGGATCTCGTTGCCTCGTCTGTCCATTCCTTATCTACCTCCTTCGCGGACCTAGCGCACACGATGGCTCGCCCTCCCGTTGCTTCCCGGCGATCTACCAAACCGGGGGAGAGAGTGTCATCTGATCCTTCTGCACCACAACCATCCACTCGTGCTGAGAAGCGGCCTGCCTCTTCATTGCTTCATGGAGTTCAAATTCCCAAACGTAGCCGCTTCTCTCAGCCAAGCTCCTCGACTGCAGCTCCTCCTCCACCCTCTTCATCCACAGCTGACACCTTCCTCCCATCATATGCGGCGTATGACCCTTCTGATGCAGATGGAAGCGTGCGCAAGGCAATGAAGTCCTATGCTGCGTCTTCTGCTGAGAGAAGATGCCTCTCTGACCTGTACCCTTTCTCCCCGGCCGACATTCAGACCCTTTGTTCGGAGAAAGGACTCTTTACAACAGAAGACATTGACAACTTCTCTAGGGCTGCTAAAATGGAGATGAGGCTATTTCCATCTCTATACAAGGATGGGCACTTATTTGAAGTTCTGCCGTGCTGGAATGAAGGCTATCTTCCCAGTGTAGATCTCATTCAGTCCTTCATCGACGGAACTGCTGAGGATAGCAAGCCATGGAAAACTCTCTCAACCATCCTCATTCCGTACCGGATCATGTCGCCACATTTCATGATGGCTGTCTTCATGATTTAGTCCAAACAAATGATTCTGATTGATTCTCATTAGATTGTGGAGCATTTTGTAAGAAAGAATCAATGGGAACCACTATATCTCAGGCTGACTGAAGTTGTGAAGAAAGCTGGATTATACGAAGAGTTGGGCATCACACCCTTGAGTCCAACTGAGAAGCTGAAGGCGACATTCCGGGGCAAGAAGCAAGTGCCACAACAGCCGGATGGAGATAGCTGCGGGGCCTTTGTCTGTTACTTTATCAAGTCATTCTTGACTGTGGACAAATCTTGGAGCCAACACACCACTTATACGATGAAGCAGACAATGGAGCTTAGAGAGAAAGCAGCAACTATGATCTTCAAGTATAGTAAGCCTTATGTACCTTAATGAAAATCTTGTATAAAGGCTGAATTGTATTTTGTTGCTGATAAACGAAATTGGTTGTGATGCGTATTCCATATGATATCTTTTTGCACTGCTTACTAGATCAGATTACAAAGGGTTTGGGCATATCCATAATTGGGGGAGATTGTTGGATCAAGCCCAGAATTTGGATAATGCCAATAAAGCCCTATGTAATTTGATTTGAGATCTTTTATGTTTCTTTAGTCATTGCGAAGATATGTTATTAATCCGGAGATACACTCGTGAGAGCAAAGCTAAGGACAGGATACATAATCCTGATCCGGACAAAAGTGAGTGTCGTCAAACACTTGGTAAATAACCAAGTTTTCAATGCATGTGGAATAAGGAACATTCGTGCGGACTAAGTCAAAGTGATGCGGAGTAAGAATCCTGGTCCACAAGGTCGCACGAAGTAAAAGAAGATATGGAGTAAGACATCCGAGTCTTCCATACATGCGGAGTAAGGAATACTAATGCGGAATAAGGACTCAAGTCTTTATTTACATGGACTAAGGAAACTAGATGCGGAGTAAGGAATCCGAACAAGTTACTCATACGGAGTAAGGAAGCGCTAGTACGGAGTAAGCACTCCGATCCCTTAGACTTGCCCGGAGTAAGGAACTTACATACGGAGTAAGGAACTTACATGCGGAGTAAGGAAGCGCTGACACGGACTAAGGATTCAAGTACCAAATAGATACGGAGTAAGCAACCACTGACACGGAGTAAGGTTTCAAGCTTCATTAGCAACGGAGTAAGGAAAATTGCACCGGACCAAGAAGATGCTACTTCAATTCACCGTATTTAAAGCTATCAGCTCGTGGCGTCCCGATGTAAGACAAACTCATTGAGAACCTGAAGAATCTTACACGTGGATCACCCGGATATGTGGACACAACCTTAATTATATTTGGGAACTCACAAAGGTACTTATACTCTTCAAACCCAAGATCTTGAGCTCCACAAACCGCAGCAGTCAAGACAGAGAGATTACCGGGGAATAGTTAGTGCTAAACGCATTCCGGAACTACAAGTTCCAAGGTTGTCTCTTAGGAATGTTTGTATAAATATTCATACTTGTACATTTGTGTAATGAGAGTGAATGAGCCTGAATTAACCCTATGTATGCACAAGAGCTCAAAGATTTAATCTAGGCTAGTGTGTGAATCCTTTTTGTAAACAGAGTGTAAGAGAGTATTGCTTATATTTTGTTGTAATTATCTCTTGATAATAAAACAAAATACTTCCACTATTTGGTTATCTTCCGCAGTGATTCTATCACTTAACTAGATTAGTGTGGTGTCTTAAGAGATTAAAAAGAGTTTCAATAAGAGCCTATTCACCCCCCTCTAGGCTCCAAGGGACCATCATCTCTCTCTCTCTCTCTCTCTCTCTCTCTCTCTCTCTCTCTAATGCACGAACAATGAAATGTAACGTGGAAGCTCTTACTTTCCTCCTATTTATATTTCTGTATTTTCTTTCATTAATAAATCAAAAAAAATTAATTAACCTCTTGAGGTCACGAGCTCCAAATTGAGTCCAAGTACAGCCAAAATGCTAAAAATGACGAGTACATCACTATCCAGATATTTTTCAATCCAATTGACCGCTCAAACGCAAGGTCAACCAATAAAACTCGAGAAAGTCAATAATCGGGCCACTCGGGGCCCCGACCCAGAATTGGGCCCAATTACAGTCAAAATGCTCACCTAGACGAACACAATATTGTCCAAATGTTTTTAGCAACAGAGAAAGGCTATCTCTCAGCCCTACCCAAATACGGGTCTTTACATACCTCACCCTACCTACACATGGGGCGGGGTACGATTTTAAAATTTTATTACCTGCTTAAGCGGGGGGCGGGATACGGTAATAGATAGACGCCACCCCTGCTATGGCGGATAGCACCCCTAGTAGTGGTGATCCGATGCCAATGAATTGTATTCCTGATTAGTGTGAATCTAGCTATTGAGTGCATTAATTTTGCCTCAGAGAAAGAGGGAAAAGAATCTACGCCCATAGCATTCGCATCAATGATTTGCTCCCCTAAATTAAAAGACTACTCACGCATGATTACAAGCAAAACCATAGCAGAAAAGCTAAACATCTTCTTCTTAACCACGCACACAGCAAAGCTTCAAATCCAGGCTCCAAAATCCGCGACGGCTGCTGCGACGGCTACGACGGCTGCTCTCCTAGGTCAAGGAGCAACCTCCAAGTCGTGGAGCCTCTCTCTCTCTCTCTCTCTAAAAACGTGTAGGGGGTCTAGGGAAACATAGCAGGGGCGTGGAGGCTTGTATTTATAGAGTTTGGATGGGCTTTGAGGTGTGTACCCTAGCCCATTTATCAAAATGGCGTAGTTTTAATAAGTAACACTCGAAACTTTAAAATCTCTATCTTCTATCCACAATTTGGACTTGGGCCTTCAGGAACAAATGATCAGCATGGAAAAACGATAGGATCAGTCCAAAAATATCTCTGCACGTCAATTCGCACGTGATATGGTGAATTCACGTGCACCTCCAAATCAGCTCAAACTTCTCCCCAAGCTTCCTTGCATCCTGTAGAGGCCTGAGAGGCAAAAATAGGCTTGCACATGAAATGGGTGAATTCACGTGTAGCTCCAAATGCTCTGAAATTTCTGTGGTAGGTAGAGGACATCATTCTAAGCAACTTTTGTACTTGCACGCCAATTGTTTGAGGCCATCTACTATGTCAAAAGTGAGCTCCAAAATCTGCCAAAACAGCTTAAAAACGCATGTATTTGCAAATAGCATCTTCCTAGGTATTAGAGCAAATATATATGATATATGAAGCAATAAGGCTCTAATCATGCTCTTAAACATCCTAATTAAACACTAGAATAACGGCATAAAATGTACGTTATCAAATACACCACACTTGAACCATTGCTTGTCCTCAAGTAAAAACATACAAGCATGCGAAATAAAATAAACACGATCAAACGGAAGAAAAATAAAATAACAATCAAGGAGAATCATGGTTTCCTAAGCATCCAACTCTATCATGATGAAATGGGAATTTAAGCATCAAAATGAGTCATAGATTAGTTCATTCATGTCCATATTCCTAGTCCAACAATCATGCAATATCTCCACTTAAATTTCAGATATGAGCAAGCAATCCATGATAAAATAGCACCTAGTTTCCCTTTAAGTTCTTACCAAGGATAAGCAGCCTCACTCAAATATAATAATTCTCAAGCCCAAAACCTATCAATGAACAATGGATGGAAAAACTCTATCTCTACACTCGCCATCAGCTATTGATTAAGTACTTGCCAAGCAATCATGAGAGTTCCCTATTGTGCTCATCAAAGAAAACACACTCTTTATTCTACTTTATTTGAACTCACACGCTAGTCTAAACTCAATAAACTCACACTCTATTCTAATAATTGATAAAACAAAATCATGAGCTAAAGAATTGAGCTCAACACTCTCAAAACAAAACACAATTCAGCCAATGTGGCTACAAATCTAAACAATCACACATAAATATCAAGCCATTGTGGCTTTTATTCTGAATCTTTCTTTTCTTTTCTTTTCTTTTCTCTTTTTTTTTAGTAATAACCTTACAAGGTTGCATTTTATGCTCTCCCTTGATGGATTATTCACTCTTTTTTTTTATAACACATAAATAAGACTGATTTTTCTAATGCATACCCCTTTTCAAAATGTGATGGGCTTTTTCCACAATGTGCATCATAGCCTTTTCCAATAATATCACAAAATAAAGAAAAGAATGCAAAGATAGTCACAGTGACTTAGAGGTCTTGCATCCTAACTCCACACACCAAACACTGAGCACTAATAATTAATCACATGCTTACTTGACTCCTACCTTTAAATAACCAATGTTGAATGCAAGAAGAGTAGCAATTATTACCCATACCCTAAAATGGCACTCAAAGGCTAAAAGAAGCTGTTCTCATTTTTCATTTCTTTTTCACTCAACTTTAAGGGTTACTTAGGTCTATCATAGCATTTCATGCTCAGCTAATATTCAAAACTCAACTCCAAAAACATGGTGATATCATTCAAAAGATAAAGACATGATCAAACTAAATTAGAGCACATTTTAACTATTTTAACACCCTTATCACAACATGATACTAATGTGGCATAAAAATTAAATTTTAAGCCAAAATTGCATACTTAATATCCATGTCTCCACAAGCAAATCATTCAAGCAAACAACTCAAACAATCTTGCAACTAAAAATAGTTTTTTTTTGTAAATAATTATAAATAAAACATGCAATCACAACATAAAAGACAAGCAAGTGGCTCAAGTCACTCCCCATACACCACACTTAAAATATGCTATGTCCTCATGGCATAAAATAGGGAGTAGGAAAATACTTACCTTTCAGTTGGCAAGCTGTAGTAGTAGATAACATTGGCCACCATGCGTCGCACCTGAGCCACAAAGTCAACCGATGTCTCGCCTCGCACTTCCCAAGTTTCCTTCCCTTGCAGAATAGCCATCATGTAGTAGCAAACAAAGATCCCACAGCTGAATTGGTCAGGCTGCTGAGGGATTTCCATTTCGTTGCAGTGAATAAGAGGTAGCTTGTCTGCCAATAAGCTTTCTTTCCTCATTGCATCCTTGATTCGTTTGATGAGCCCATGAACAAGCCGTCTCTTTCTTCTGCTGAACCCTTCATTTTGGCTTGGATCATACAGCACTGCATGCCCTGCAGTCAAATCCACTCGCACCAAGATATAATGACGTTCAATATGCACAAGGATCAGCACCTCGTGCATACCATGCCAAGGACGGTGCCCTTCATTGTGACCATTGATACGCTAGCGCCACACACTTTCAGACAAAGGTTGGTCGTAAAGCTCGCACAGCATAATGGATGTATACTGGGATAATGGGTAATTATGAGGCTCAGCCTCCACAACAAAATGCATAGTTCTGCAAAATAAATCCACCTCATCTGTGTACAGATATTCATCACCTAAAATCTGTTGAAGGACAAATGAGGTGAAGAGATCCATATCCCTTGCAAAGCGAGCCCGTACCACCTGGGAGTTAATGAAGTTTTCAAATGTGGCTTGACTCTCAGCAGATGATATGGCTGGATTAATGATTAAATAGATAGGAGGGCCAAGAAGGTCTTCAGGTTCAGCAGGCATGTATGTACCCCAAGAGACAGGATGTATAACAGGCACAATAGCCTGAGAATATGCAGGATCAGTAAAAGGCTGGAAGGGTGAATACCCTTCTGCTGGCTCTGTCTCCTCTTGAGGCTGATGGTAGGATGGCCTAGCTGAAGATTCTGGTTGAGGTGGATCTGCTTGGGCTGGATAAGAAACTTCAGGGGATGGAGAGGGTTCTTCATCAGATATCTCCACTATAGGAGAACGTTTTGATGCTTTCCTCTTGCTCAAAGCCTTCCAGATTTTGCTTAGGAGGCCTTTGACTTCTTTGTTATCCTTCCTCAGGGCTTCCACCTCGTGCGGGGTTCTGGCATTTGCCTCCCTGAGCTGCTGTGTTTCTTGCCTCCAAGCTTCGATAGATGCGGCAAGGAGGAGCTTCGGGGCCTCCCATGCTCTAGGTGATGCATTAGTAGCTATGTCTGGAGCCTTCCATGCTCTGGTTCTAGGTTGTGAAGTAGCTTGTTGGTCACCAGAGATGAGGGCCATTAATTCTTCAAATTGGGCACTAGTGATGTGCCCATTAGTGACTGCCCAATTGATGACCTCCACTTCGCTCACCACCTGCCCACTAATGCCTTGAAAGAAATTGAAAATATCTTCTTTGTGTACATTGAGCCGCATGTACATGGCGGTGAGTCCGTATAGAGTCTGCTTCCTTTGATCCAAATGAGGAGAGGTTTCCCTCGCAAAGTCGGTGGATCGCTCCACATGAACGTTGTGCCTTGCGGGTCGTGATGGAGGAGGAACATTTGTTGCCCAATGACCTCTGGTACTGATTCCCAAACCTCCTTCAAGCATGCAATACTCTTAACACCCGGTGAGAAGGAAAAGTGATGGTATCCATGGAGGAAAAATGCAAAGCAGGCATGCTTTGAAATATCAAACACAAAAATCTGCCATTTATCTGCTTTGATTAGTTTTTCTTCCACCATTTAAAAATGGTAGTAGCCAATCCACATTTAGCATATGATCAATGCTATACATGAACTCCAGGTGTGGCTTAGGCACACTATCTAGCCCACTGGTCCGAATCAATAAGCATTTCCCTACCCAGTAAGCTAGGCATCTAAATTTTCCAACAAAACCATTCTTGGTATCTGCCTTCTACTTTGAAATTTTCTAGCATAGTTGCATGCGGTACCAAATTCTCCTAGGCTTAGCTGAGGGAAGCTATCACTGGGTTCAGGGAGGTTAAAGCAATGTCTAATAATTTTAGGGGTAATTCTGACATAAACCCCTTGCACGACCCCTATCAGCTCATCCTCACTCACAGAGACAGATGCATAGAATTCTTGTAGGGCGAGTAGGGAAATAGCTTGTTGCGGGATACTAACCTTTGTAATCCCAGTTTTTGAATTTTAAGAGCCACCTCTCTAGCCCAGCCGGCTCTGAAGCCTCCAAAGCCTGCATATCAAGAGCATGCCCCAAGAGTATCTCCTCTTCAGGTTGGCTATCAGCACTAGGTGAGTGCACCTCCTCCTGGGCGATCCTCCTTGTACGCACCATCTTTGGAATGAGAAAATAAGAGCAAAGAGCAGAAAACTGAAGAGCAAGAGAGCAAAAGAGCGGAGTTTCTCTAATACTCAGATCTGGAGTGATTTTGGTGTGGAAACCTTTGAAGATGGCCTCCCTTTATATAGCGTGCGAGAAGGAAGGATGCTCCAATTGGCGTGATACACGTGCCCCTAAATTTTCGGAGTGTTCGACCAAAATAGCCCTTGCACATGAATTGGCCGAATTGGCGTGCAGGTCAGAATCGTCCCAAACTTTGGTGGTGGGTCCCCCTTGAGCTGGCAAGCAATAGTCCCTTCTGCACGTGAATTGTGTGAAGCTTCTAGGAGGGCTAAAATCGGTATTTTGCATTTTTGGTCCTCCATATGACAGCTAGCAATTCGCGTGTAAGAGTAAACGTGATTCACATGGTCTTCATCTATCATTCCAGAAGTTACGGCTCAAAAGGAGGTGCACGTGAATTGGGCAATTCACGTGCAAATTCATGTTCAGGCCCAAACTGGCCCAAATTTCTCCACTGAGTTACTTATGCATTATGGACCATCTTTAAGTCTTGCACGTGAATTGCTTGAGCCCATCTTCAAGCACTTTTGGGCTTCACTTGCTCCTTGCTCCTTGACTTTGACTTTAAAAATAATTCCACAAGTTCAGGACCCAATAATTTGCTCATCCTGCAAATGGTTAGTTAAGAAAGAAGCAAAGTCTCCTGCACAAGGGTTAGCTTGCAAACAAATTTATTAAATAAAATAACTAAAAGAAAATAACATAAAATAAAACATAGCAATAAATATTGGGTTGCCTCCCAACCGGTGGCTTTATTTAAAGTCTGTAGCTAGACTTTCGGTTATGATCATGCAATGGTGAAAGAGAGGGAATCAACTATCTCCCTCTGAGTTGAATCAAAGTATGGTTTCAGTCTGTTGCCATTCACCCAAAATTTCTTGCCATCTACAGCTTGGAGCTCAAAGCTCCCATATGGCTTCTTATCAACTATCACAAAAGGTCCCATCCACTTGGACCTTAATTTTCCAGGAAATAACCTCAACCTTGTGTTAAATAGAAGAACTTTCTGCCCTAAGGTTAAAGGTTCATTGTTGGGTTGCCTATCATGCCATTTCTTAATTCTTTCTTTATAAAATTTAGCACTATCATAGGCATCCAGCTTAAGCTCATCTAACTCAATTAATTGAGTCATCCTAAGCTCCTTGATCTCTTGTGGGTTAAAATTTAACTTCTTCAAGGCCCAATGAGCCTTGTGTTCTAGTTCCACAGGCAAGTGACATGCCTTACCATATAGAATATAGTAAGGTGACATCCCAATGGGAGTTTTGTAAGCTGTCCTATATGCCCATAAGGCTTTATCAAGCCTTTGAGACCAATCTTTCCTATTGGCTCCAACAGTTTTCTCTAAAATGGCCTTAATCTCCCTATTGGACACTTCTACTTGTCCATTAGCTTGTGGGTGGTAAGCTAAAGACTTCCTATGAGTAACACCATACTTGTTCAATAATTTGTCAAACAATTTGTTGCGGAAATGACTACCCTCATCACTGATTATGGCCCTTGGTGTCCCAAAACGGCTAAAGATGTTCCTAGTAAGGAAGTGAGTCACAACCCTAGCATCACTCACTCTAGTAGGAATACCTTCTACCCACTTAGACACATAATCCACAGGAAGCAAAATGTATGAATACCCATCGAATTGGGGAATGGTTCCATGAAGTCAATGCCCCAAATGTCAAAAATTTCAAGTGGAAGGATTCCGGTTAAGGGCATCTCATTTTTCCTAGACAGACCACCTACCCTTTGACATCTATCACACTTTTTGATGTAGACATAGGTGTCTTTCACCATGTGAGGCCAATAAAAGCCACACCGCATGATTGTAGCCACGAGTTCTCTGCACTCCAAAGTGGCCCCCATAATGTGATGCATGACAATGATGTATTATGTCATCTACCTCCTCCTCAAGGACACACTTTCTAATGATTTGGTCAAGACACCTCCTATAAAGAATTGGGTCTTCCCAAATGAATTTCTTAGCATCCACTACCAATTTCTTTCTCCTGGTGGTAGTCTAACCGCTTGGGTATGAACCCAGGTGGCTAAATAATTTGCTATGTCGACAAACCAAGGAAGATGATGCACCTCAAACAACTTCTCATCAGGAAAGTCATCTACAATGGGTAGAGACTTAGGTGCATTCTCCACACGGGAGATGTGATCAGCCACGAAATTTAGGGCTCCCTTTGTGTCTCTAATTTCAAGGTCAAATTCCTGTAAGAGGAGAACCCACCTAATCAAGCGTGGCTTAGCTTCTTTTTTTAGCAAACAAATATTTCAATGCAGCATGATCGGTATAAACAATGACTTTAGACCCCAAAAGGTAGGGTCTAAACTTGTTGCGACCATAAACCACGGCTAGCAACTCTTTCTCAGTGGTGGTATAGTTCTGTTGAGTATCATCTAAGGTCTTACTAGCATAGTAAATGACCCTAAACACCTTTTCTCGCCTTTGCCCTAAGACTACCCCCACAGCATAATCACTCGCATCACACATTTGCTCAAAAGGCTGAGCCCAGTCAGGTGTGACTATAACAGGTGCAGTGACTAACTTACTCTTGAGGATGTTGAAAGCTTCTAAGCAATCTACATTAAACTCAAATCTTGTGTCTTTTTCTAACAACCTACTCATGGGTTTTGCAATTTTTGAGAAGTCCTTAATGAATCTCCTATAAAAGCCAGCATGGCCAAGGAAACTTCTCACTCCTTTTTCATTTGTTGGAGGTGGCAGAGTCTCAATAGTGGAGATTTTTGCCTTGTCTACCTCCAAACCATGTGCGGACACCTTGTGCCCTAGAACTATCCCCTCAGTTACCATGAAATGGCATTTCTCCCAATTTAGGACTAGTTCCTTCTCCTCACATCTCTCTAAGACCACATCTAGATTTTTCAAGCACTGTTGGTAGGAGGAACCAAACACCGAGAAGTCATCCATGAAGACCTCCATGATCTCCTCAACCAAACCCTGAAAAATAGCCATCATACACCTTTGAAAGGTGGCAGGGGCATTACAAAGCCCAAATGGCATTCTCCTAAATGCAAAAGTGCCAAAAGGGCACGTAAAGGTGGTCTTTTCTTGGTCCTCGGGCTTAACCATGATCTGATTATACTCGGAATAGCCATCTAAAAAGCGGTAGTGACTATAGCCGGCTAACTTATCCAACATTTGGTCAATGAAAGGAACAGGAAAATGATCCTTCCTAGTAGCCTTGTTCGACTTTCTATAGTCAACACACACTCTCCATCCCGTCACAGTGCGAGATGGGATCAATTCATTTTTCTCATTTTTAATCACGGTCATGCCCCCTTTCTTGGGCACAACATGCAATGGACTCACCCACTCACTATCGGAAATAGCATAAATTATACCCGCATTTTTTCATTTTAAAATTTCTTTTCTAACAACTTCTTTCATGGCAAGGTTTAATCTTCTTTGTCTCTCAGCAGTGGGTTTAAAATCATCATTCATCAAGATTTTATGCATGCAAATCCCTGGACTAATACCCCTAATATCTTCAATGTTCCATCGTAGGGCCTTTTTGTGTTTCCTAAGGACTTCTAGCAATTGAATACACTCCACATCATTCAAATTAGAAGCAACAATGACAGGGAATTGATTTGTAGAGTCTAGAAATTCATACCTTAGGTGTCCAGGCAGCTCCTTCAGTTCTGGAGCTGGAGGCACGTCATCTTCTTTCTCCTCCTTAGCCTGCTCCAAAGAGTTTGTAATTTGCTCATCTTCCTCAGCTGTCAAGTACATCTCTTCATCTTGTTGAGCTTCTATAAGCTGAAGGGCTCCATTATTGGTGGTGGTAATTTCTTCTGCCAAGTAATCTTCCACCAATTCCTCAAGGTCTTCAACCCAAAGGCAATCCTCCTCCTCTTGACCTTGCAAAGCCTTCCCCATGTGGAAGACTAAGGTCTCCTCATTAATTCTCGAGTTAGCTGCCCTTGAGCAACATCAATCAATGCACAACCCGTTCGAGAAACGGTCTTCCAAGGAGTAGCTGAACTCCTCTATCTTCTTCCATCTCCAAAACTACAAAGTCCGCTGGAAATATGAAGGAACCCACTTTGAATAACACGTCTTCAATTATCCCTTCAGGCCTTCCAGTAGACCGGTCAGCAAACTGCAAAGATATGGAAGTGGGCTTCATGCCCTTAAGCCCAAGCTGCTTGTACAAAGCAAAGGAAATCAAATTGATGCTGGCCCCTAAATCACATAGGGCCTGCTGCTGCGGTGCATTGCCAATCACACAAGGGAGATTAAAACTGCTCGGATCTTTATGCTTCATGGGCAAGCTCTTTTGAACAACACTGCTCACCTCGTTAGTGACTGCCACCGTCTCATGATCCCCATATTTCCTCTTCTTCGTCACAAAATCTTTGATGTATTTTCTGTACCTAGGCATCTGCTCCAAGATTTCCACAAATGGAATGTTAATTTCAAGCTTCTTGAATAAACTCAGGAAGCGCTCATACTCCTCCTCAACCCTCTGGTTCCTCAGCCTCTGAGGAAATGGCATAGTAGGCCTGAGCTCTTGCCTCTGTTCTTCAGCTATTCTGTCTTGACTCAGCTACTGGTCCTTCTTTTCTTGCACTCTTTCTTCACTTTATCTGATTTTCCTTGGTCATCGCTTTCCAAGGGTCTGCTCTGTTCTTCCGGGAATTGCCTTCTTCTTAGGCTCCTCAGCTTCTTTCAGTGCCTTCCCGCTTCTTAGAGTAATAGCCTTGCAACTCTCCTTGGGGTTCACCTCAGTATCACTTGGAAAAGATTTAGCTGAGACTCCTTGATTTACATTCTGGGCCAAACTCACAAGTAACTTTTCTATATTCTTCATTGAAGATTCTATGGTGACTACCCTTTCCTCCAAATTATCCTCTCTTTTGGTTGGCTCTTCCACATTCTGATATACCCTTCCTCTTTGTTGTTGAGGCTGAGGCTGTTTCTGCTCGAATCCTAGAGGTGGGTGTAAATAATTATCCGTAGCATACGGATTCTGCTTCATCCCTGGGAACACATATTTGTACTGAAATGAGGTATCTCCCCCTCGGTTCTGATTTCTCTGAAATGGCTGAGATTGCTGCCGGTTCTGGTTGTACCCTTGTTGTTGTTATTGAGGATAAAATTGCTGCTTCTCATACAGGCCCTTTCCTCCAACATAATTTGCTTCTTTAGCTCCACTCCAGCTCTGCTCAGCTTCTTGGTAAAGCTTGTTGTGATCCTTCAACTTTAAGAGCCAATACTTCCATGCCTTTCACTAAAGCTTGAATCTGTGCTTGCATATCATTGGAAGAATTATCAACTGAAGCTATCTTCTCCCTTGGCTTTGAAGTACGCACATTAGACCACTGCCAATCAGCTAATGACAGCCTCTCCAATAGTGTATAAAATTTACTCCATTAAATTATGAACTCCCTTTGGACAATGTAAATGCAATAATACCATTTTATTTATTTGTTTGTTGGGTGATAATAAAAACACTCTTTTGAATAATCATTAAGACATTTGTAGATCCATTTTCTTTAATACCATAGATAATCAATAATATTAGACCAACAAGATAGATATGTGGTATTGGTATGTTATAATATTTTTTATTTATATGTTGCTAATGTTCCTGTCAAGTCGTCTTTACTTGTGGTATTGGTTAACGTAATATGTGATGGTCCCTTGGAGCCTAGAGGGGGGTGAATAGGCTTGTAATGACCCGTGTGTAACCCGTGTGTAAGGAGTTAACCACGAACACCTTGGATGTTGGTACACAAGTTTAAGGTAAGAGATGAGCCCAAGAGGGGACTTTTGAGAGGTGCATGTGTCAAGCGATAGCGTACATTTATGCCCTAGGAAGATCTTATGCGTTCTGAGCGATTTTAAGTTTTTTTGGCTGATCTTGGAGCTCACTTTTGACCTAGTAGATGGCCTCAAACAATTGGCGTGCAAGAACAAAAGTTTCTTAGAATGAGGTCCTCTATCTACCACAGAAATTTCAGAGCATTTGGAGCTGCACGTGAATTCACCCATTTCACGTGCAAGCATATTTTTGCTTCTCAGGCCTCTACAAGATGCAAGGAGACTTGGGGTAAAGTTTGGGTGCATTTGGAGCTGCACGCCAATTGGGGAATTGGCGTGCAAATTGACGTGCAGGCATATTTTTGCATGGTTCCCTTGGTTTTGCCATTCTAAGGAACTTTCTCCAAAGGACCAAGTTGAAATTCCGAGTATTTTGGCCTATATGGGTGCGGAAAGGTGGTAACTTGTGTGATCAAAACTACGTCGTTTTGATCCTGGGATTCACTTAATCAAAACTACGTCGTTTTGATGTTGTGTTGTCTATATAAGGAGGAGGAGTCCCCCCTGTTTTAGGTTTAGGGTTTGTTGCTTCACCACCGTCGCAGAGAGAGAGAGAGAGGGAAGGGGAGCTCCTGGTTGCTGCCGGGCGTCTTGCGTGGGTGGTCGGTGCTTCGTGGGTGGACGGCGTTCGGCTTGGGATCGGACCGTTCTTTGTGTTGTTGCGTTTTCTTTGAGGTAGGGGTTCTGGTTCTTCCTAAATCCTCCTCTGTCCTAGGGTCCTAGGGCAAGAATATTATATTATTTATATGTAAATTCATATAGGTGTGACCTCCTATATGAATGTTGGCCTTCGATGGCATGTTGGTGTGATTCCGTGGATTACATGCTATGTGTTCGATGAAATGCCTGTGTGAATATAGCTGTATGTATATGCCCATTACATGTTTGATAATATGCCTGTGTGGCTGGATTTGTGGTTTAGTGTATGTATGTATGCTTGTGTGTTGCTCTATTTTCCTGAATGGTTGGGTTTGTGCGCTTGTGAACGGGTGCACACCAAGTGTTTGGTGGTATGCTTGAGTGACCATGTGTGTTGTGTGCTTGACTGTGGTATCTGGCCTGAAGAGGCGGTTAAAGAACTTTGCCTGAGAGGCGGTTAAATCACTTGGCCTGAAGAGGCGGTTAAATAACTTGGCTTGAAGAGGCGGTTAAATCACTTGTGTTTTGTGTGGTGGATAATTGTGACGACCGATGTGGTTTGTTATTGTTTGTTGAGATTGTTGTAACACGTCATCGCACCTGTGCACATGCATGTAGCCGCTAGGAGCATGGGAAGGGTTGGGGAGACTTGATCCCTGCGAGCGTGGTTGCTCACCCCTCCTACTGTGTTTGCTTGTTTTCCAGGGACTTACAGGCGTTAGGTGGATACACCAAGGTGGAAGACCTTATCCATTTTACTCTTCCATTTATGTTGTTTTCTTTTATGGGAACTGATGTAACCCCAGTGGGGATGGGATTGGAAAGAATTCTGTTGTAATAAACTGGTTTGGAATATTTTTATGAATATTACTTTCTTGAATGTGTTGTGGATGCTTGAAATGTAAAATTCTTGGTTTGTATCCTAACCCCTTTGCCCTCCGTGTGGGTAAAAGGGGAGTCACGTGCCGGTTTCCTCGGGTTGGAAATCCGGGGCGTGACAATATGGTATCAGAGCATGGTCTAGTTGGCCTAGGGTAGTGGGCGGACTTGGTTATCTTGAGTCCTTTGGAGGAGCCTGGGGGGACATGCCTGATCAACATGGTCCTCTTTGAGCCTCCAAGGTGTACTTAGGGTAGTCCAGTCTTGTGATAGGATTTGCATGCATTGGCATTAGGGCACTAGTTGCATTTCTTGTGAATGTATGCTAAAGCGTGGATAAGATCACATGATTAAGTGAAATGTGCAACTCTGATTTGTTTGGCAATGTGTTTGGACTGTGAACTGTGAAATGTGATTGGTGCAATGTATGTGTGTAATGTCATGTGTTAGTGAAATTGATAATGGGGTAGAGGTAGTCAACTTGTTAGTAGTCAAACGCGTTCTGACGTTTGTGCATCTTACTTCATGTAGTAAGAATGCCACCGAGGAGAGTGACACGTGCGTCCGGGGCAATGGGCGATGAGTCATCTGCCCATGAGGGTCCGGTGCGGGACCATCCGTTGGAGGGCATGCGTTGTTACTGGCACAGCTACAAGAAGGCATCCGGCTGGAGGTACGAGAGCTACGGGAGGGACTCCGGCAGGACGTTCGGGAGGAGGTGCGCCGTGAGATGGCAGCACAGCAGGTGGTGCCACCACCACCACCCCCAGTACGAGAGCTGCCTCGTGAGCGTGAGAGTTCGCTGGGTGGTGTACCGACCCGTGCAGAGGATGACGTGGTGACACGGTTCCGAAAGGAACAACCTCCGCGATTTAAGGGGGGGGAAGATCCTGTGGTAGCTGAGCAGTGGTTGAGGCAGATTGAGCATGTGTTCTCCTTTCTGCTGCCCCGGGAGGAGGATAAAGTGCGACTGGCAATTCGGCGGTGGAGGGGGGACGCTTTGGAGTGGTGGACGAGTGTTGCGGGGAGCCGTGCGGTGCAACTCATGTTTTGGGAGGAGTTCTTGCAACTCTTCCAAGATGAGTTCTTCCCCGGAATCGGTGAGATGGCAGAAGAGGGAAGAATTTGGCGGCTTGAAGCAGGGATCCAAGACGGTACCTGAGTATGAGCGGGAGTTCCGAGATTGAGTAGGTTTGCTCCTGAGACCGTGGTAAGGGAGGACCTGAAGGCCCACAAGTTCACCTTGGGTCTCAGGCCAGCCCTTAGGGAGAGGGTGGCGATTCTACGCTTGAGGACCTATCGTGAGGCCGTGGAGACGGCCCGAATAGGCGAGAGAGAGCCGGATGATGGGAGGCAGGCCCATCGGGGGCGCCGGTTGCGGTGTGGGCCTGATCGAGATGCAGGGTCCAAGAGGCTCAAGACGGAGGAGAGGGATAGCAGTTCTTATCGCAATCGGGGTCGGACATCCGTGAACCCTGGGAGGTTCACCTTTGGCGGCGGAAGACGGGGTGGTCCAGTGGGAGTCTATCGAGCGGATGCCACTGCTTGTGGAGAGCAGGGTCACTTCAAAGGGGAGTGCCCCAAGAAGGACTGGCGATGCAACAGTGTGGACGAGAGGGCCACTTGCGCCGGGTTTGCGGGAGTGGCAACGGGGAGCGGGGAGCATAGCGAACCGGCGTGAGGAGTGATGCTAGCTTCCGTGCACCAGGTGAGAGACCAGCTCGTCAGTGGCAGCCCAGCCAGGCAGGATCCAGTCAGACCCGACCCCAGGGGAGGCCGGAACGGCAGCAGACCGAGGCTGGAGGCAACCTTAGCGGGAAGCGTCCAGGTGAGTGAGCCGACAAGTGGCACGGGCCAAGGAAGGGTGTTTGCGCCTGGAGGCGACATACCGGGAGGAGGCCGAGCTACCACCCCCACCCAGTGAGGGTGGAGCAGGACCATCGGTGGTTAGAGGTACCCTCTTGATCTCCCGTACCTTAGCTTCGTTCTTTTCGATACGGGTGCATCGTGTTCGTTTGTTCTTGAGCCTGTGATAGATAGCTTGGGGTTAGCCTGTGTGGAGGCCGCGAGGCCCCTAGTTGTGGAGTCTCCGGTGGGAGGCATGATTGAGGTACGACGAGTGTGTCGTGACTGTGTGTTAACCATAGGAGAGGTGGAGCTGCGTTTTGACTTGCATGTGATGCCTTTGAGGGCGTTTGACCTGATCTTGGGTATGGATTGGCTTATGGCTTTCCAAGCCAAGATAGATTGTTATCGGCGGCGTGTGTCCTTCGTGACACCTGCAGGGACCTCTTGCACCCTGCAGGGGGAGTGGGATTGTGAGGCGAGTCGGGCCGGGCCAGTGTTGGACCAGTGGGGTGCCATTACCCACAGGTTAGCAGCCCCGACCTTTGCCGAGGAGGGTAAGGTGGAAAAGAGGGTGTGGCCCGTGTTGTGGACCAATTTCGGGATGTTTTTCTGAAGAGTTGAGGAGTTTGCCACCTAAGAGGAGTGTGGAGTTCACCATTGAGTTGGTGCCGGGGACGGGTCCGATTTCCCAAGTAGCGTATCGTATGGGGCCAGCCGAGCTGAGGGAGCTTCAGAGGCAAATCGAAGAGTTGGTGGGCCAGGGGGTATATCGGACCAAGTACCTCACCTTGGGGTGCTCCGGTGCTCTTTGCTAAGAAGGCTGATGGCACGCTTCGTCTCTGCATCGACTACGGAAGGGAATTCGGTGGTCGTGAAGAACAAGTACCCGTTGCCTCGGATAGATGACCTGTTTGACCAATTGAGTGGGGCCCAGTGGTTTTCCAAGATAGATTTACGGTCGGGGTATCACCAGCTCGGGGTTAGGGAGGAGGACATCCCTAAGACGGCTTTCCGGTGCAGGTATGGGCATTATGAGTGGGTAGTGATGCCTTTCGGGCTCACTAATGCGCCAGCGAGTGTTCATGCATTTGATGAACCAAGTCTTTGCCCCATACTTAGACTCGTTCGTGGTGGTGTTTATCGACGATATCTTGGTGTATTCCAAGACCGAGAAGGAACATGTGGAGCACTTGGCAACGAGTGTTGCAAACCTTGAGGGACCAGCACTGTTTGCTAAGTTTAGCAAGTGTGAGTTTTGGTCACGGGAGGTTCACTTTCTTGGCCATGTGGTGTCACTGAGGGAGTTAGGGTGGACCCGGCCAAGATTGAGGCCGTGGCATCGTGGGCAAGGCCAACCAACGTTTTTGAGATCCGTAGTTTTCTTGGCTTGGCGGGGTACTATCGTCGTTTTGTAGAGGGGTTCTCCCGTTTGGCGGCTCCTATGACAGCGTTGACTCGGAAGGGCGTGAAGTTTGATTGGACCGACAAGTGCCAGCGAGGCGTTTGAGACTCTCAAAACCCGTTTGACCACTGCACCCGTGTTGAGGTTGCCTAGGGAGGATATTCCATATGAGGTGTATTGTGATGCGTCCAGGGTTGGTTTGGGGTGTGTGCTTATGCAGGAGCACGGTGTGGTAGCTTATGGGTCGAGGCAGTGAAGCCTCATGAGCGAATTATCCTACTCATGACCGACAGACAAGATTTTTAGCCTCTCTAAAAGAGCTAGCTAATGTCGTTAAATCTCTCTTCAAAATAATAAATTCCCTAAATTTGCACTAAAAGAATAGCAGCAAGAAAGGGGTCGAACCCACAGGGATTAACCTAGTTCTCTAGTTCTCAAATCAAATCACCCAATTACTCTTGTTCTATAAAATGTCTTGGCAAAAAGTTTTCTTTTTTAAACTAAAGATCTAATTTTTATTTGGTTTTCTGAATAAACAAAGAAAGTAAGTTGATTTTAGGATTTAGATTCAAGGATTAAAATCATCTAGGGTCACAATTTCACCTCCCTATGTCATCTCTACTGGTTCATGGTATTAGGGTTGTCTGATTGAAAACATGCTAAACACAAGCCAAGGACAACAAATGGTCATTGAGGTCCTTTTAAGAGTTGTATGCCAGAATGGTCATCTAAACACACAAACATGCAAAGCCAATAAATCATACTTGCAAAAGGATAATGATCACACCAATCACAAATAAGTTATGAATCTCAATCCGCCCCCAGACTAGGACTAAGAATACCAAGGTGTACATCCAAAGATAGAATTAAGAACAGATTCATAAAACATGCAAAACTTCAATCATCCAAACCCAATATTCATAAACACAAAGAAAGCAACAAGGGGGCTACATTGCTCCCCTAGATTAAAAGACTACTCACGCATGATTACAAGCAAACACAAAGCGAGAAAAGCTCAACATCTTCTTCTTGATCACGCGCACAAGCAAAGCTTCAAATCCAGGCTCCAAAATCCGCGACGGCTGCTGCCGCACGGCTGCGACGGCTGCTCTCCTAGGTCAAGGAGCACCTCCAAGTCGTGGAGCCTCTCTCTCTTTTCTAAAACGTGTAGGGGGGGGTTAGGCTTGGCTAGCAAGGGCGTGGAGGCTTGTATTTATAGAGTTTGGATGGGCTTTGAGGTGTGTAACCTAGCCCACTTATCAAAACGGCGTAGTTTTGATAAGTAACACTCGAAACTTTAAAAACTCTATCTTCCATCCACAATTTGGACTTGGGCCTTCAGGAACAAATGATCGGTATGGAAAAACGATTGGATCGGTCCAAAAATATCTCGCACGCCAATTTGCACGTGATATGGTGAATTCACGTGCACCTCCAAATCAGCTCAAACTTCTCCCCAAGCTTCCTTGCATCCTATAGAGGCCTGAGAGGCAAAAATAGGCTTGCACGTGATATGGGTGAATTCACGTGCAGCTCCAAATTAGCTCCAAATGCTCTGAAATTTCTGTGGTAGGTAGAGGACATCATTCCAAGCAACTTTTATTCTTGCACGCAAATTGTTTGAGGCCATCTACTATGTCAAAAGTGAGGTCCAAAATCTGCCAAAACAGACTTAAAAACGCATGTATTTGCAACTAGCATCTTCCTAGGGGTTAGAGCAAATATATATGATATATGAGGCAATAAGGCTCAAATCATGCTCTTAAACATCCTAAATAAACACTAGAATAACGGCATAAAATGCACGTTATCAAATACACCACACTTGAACCATTGCTTGTCCTCAAGCAAAAACATATAAGCATGCAAAAATAAAATAAACACACGATCAAACGGAAGAAAATAAAATAACAATCAAGGAGAATCATGGTTTCCTAAGCATGCAACTCTATCATGATGAAATGGGAATTTAAGCATCAAAATGAGTCATAGCTTAGTTCATTCATGTCCATATCCCTAAGTCCAACAACCATGCAATATCACCACTTAAATTTCAGATATGAGCAAGCAATCCATGATAAAATAGCACCTAGTTTCCCTTTAAGTTCTTACCAAGGATAAGCAGCCTCACTCAAATATAATAATTCTCAAGCCCAATACCTATCAATGAACAATGGATGGAAAAACTCTATCTCTACACTCGCCATCAGCTATTGATTAAGTACTTGCCAAGCAATCATGAGAGTTCCCTATTGTGCTCATCAAAGAAAACACACTCTCTATTCTACTTTATTTGAACTCACACTCTATTCTAATAACTGAATAAAACAAAACATGAGCCAAAGAATTGAGCTCAACACCCTCAAAACAAAACACAATTCAGCCAATGTGGCTTCACAAATCTAAACAATCACACATAAACATCAAGCCATTGTGGCTTTTATTCGAATCTTTCTTTTCTTTGTTTTTTTTTCTCTTTTTTTTTTTAGTAATAACCTTACAAGGTTGCATTTTATGCTCTCCCTTGATGGATTATTCACTCTTTTTTTTTACTCACATAACACATAAATAAGACTGATTTTTCTAATGCAAACTCCTTGCCATTTTGCTACATAAGGAGAGACAGAAATTCATTAATGTCTCACATCCCATTTTCCAGTTAAGTGATGGCTTTTTCACATTCTATATCACAGCCTTTTCCAATAATATCTCACAATAAAGAAAAGAATGCAAAGACAGTCACAATGACTCAGAGGTCTTGCATCCTAACTAAACACCAAACACTGAGCACCAATAAGTAATCACATGCTTACTTGACTCCTACCATTAAATAACCAATGTTGAATGCAAGATGAGTAGCAAATCAAACTATTACCCATACCCTAAATGTCACTCAAGGGCTAAAAAGAAGTCTGTTCTCATTTTGCATTTCTGTTTCACTCAACTTTAAGGGTTACTTAGGTCTATCATAGCATTTCATGCTCAGCTAATATTCAAAACTCGGCTCCAAAAACATGGTGATATCATTCAAAAGATAAAGACATGATTAAACCAATTCAGAGCACATTTTAACTACTTTAACACCCTTATCACAACATGATACTAATGTGGCATAAAAATTAAATTTTAAGCCAAAATTGCATACTTAATATCCATGTCTCCACAAGCAAATCATTCAAGCAAACAACTCAAACAATCATGCAAAAAAAATTTTTTTGTTTTTGTTTTTTGTTTAAATAAAACATGCAATCACAATATAAAAGACAAGCAAGTGGCTCAAGTAACTCCCTATACACCACACTTAAAATATGCTATGTCCTCATGGCATAAAATAGGGAGTAGGAAAAATAGTTACCCCTGGTTTGGCACACTGTAATAGTAGATGACATTGGCCACCATTCGTCGCACCTGAGCCACAAAGTCAGCCGACGTCTCGCCGCGCACTTCCCAATTTTCCTTCCCTTGCAGAATACCCATCATGTAGTAGCAAACAAAGATCCCACAGCTGAATTGGTCAGGCTGTTGGGGAATTTGCATTTCATTGTAGTGAATAAGAGGGAGCTTGTCCGCCAACAAGCCTTCTTTGATCATTGCCACTTTCATGCGTTTGATGAACCCATGCACTAACTGTCTTTTCCGTCTGGCAAACCCTTCGCCTTGGCTTGGATCATATAGCACAGCATGGCCTACATCCAGATTCACACGGACAAGTACATAGTGGCGGTCAATGTGCACCGGAATCAGCACCTCATGTATACCATGCCAAGGGCGGTGCCCTTCATTCTCTCCATTAATGCGTTGGCGCCATACCTCTTCGGACAAGGGTTGATTGAAAAGCTCACACAAGCATGATGGAAGTGTACCCAGGCTAAGGGGTAATTATGTGGCTCAGCCTCCCACTACATATCGCATGGTCCTGCAGAAGAGGTCTATCTCGTCGGCATAGAGATATTCATTCTCTGAGATCCTCTTCAAGCTAAAAGGAGTGAAGATATCATTATCCCGTATAAATCGAGCCCTATGACCGGTGGAATTGATGAATTCTTCAAATGCTGCTTGGCTCTCTTCAGACGATAAAGCTGGATTAATGGTTAAATGAACAGGAGGGCCAAGTAGATCTTCAGGTTCAGCAGGCATGTATGCACCCCAAGATACTGGAAGTATAGCAGGCACCAGGGCCTGAGAATATGCAGGATCTGTAAAAGGCTGGAAGGGTGAATACCCTGCTGCTGGCTCTGCCTCCTCTGGGTGAGAGTAAGATGGCTGAGCTGAAGGTTCTTGTGGAGGTGGATCTGCCTGGGCTGGATAAGCATCTTCAGGGGATGAAGAGGGTTCTTCATCAGATATCTCCACTATAGGAGAACGTTTTGATGCTTTCCTCTTGCTCAAAGCCTTCCAGATTTTGCCTAGGAGGCCTTTGACTTCTTTGTTGTCCTTCCTCAGGGCTTCCACCTCGCGCTGGGTTCTGGCATTGGCCTCCCTGAGCTGCTGTGTTTCTTCCCTCCAAGCTTCGATAGATGCAGCAGGAGGAGCTTCTGGGGCCTCCCATGCTCTAGGCGATGCATGAGCAGCTACATCAGGGGCCTCCCATGCTCTGGTTCTAGGTTGTGAAGTAGCGTGTTGGTCTCCAGAGATGAGGGCCATTAATTCTTCAAATTGGGCATTAGTGATGTGCCCATTAGTGACTGCCCAATTGATGACCTCCACTTCGCTCACCACCTGCCCACTAATGCCTTGAAAGAAATTGAAAATGTCTTCTTTGTGTACATTGAACTGCATGTACATGGCAGTGAGTCTGTATAGAGTCTGCTTCCTTTGATCCAAATGAGGAGAGGTCTCCCTTGCAAAGTCTGTGGATCGCTCCACATGAACACTGTGCCTAGCGGGCTGTGATGGAGGAGGAACATTGGTTGCCCAATGACCTCTGGTGCTGACCCCCAAACCTCCTTCAGCTTGCAATACTCTTAACACCCAGTGAGAAGGAAAAGTAATGCTCTCCATGGAGGAAAATTGCAAAGCAGGCATGCTTTGAAATATCACACACAAAATTCTGCCATTTATCTCGCTTGGATGAGTTTTTCTTCCACCAATTAAAAATGGTAGTGGCCCAATCCACATTTAGCATGTGATCAATGCTATACATGAACTCCAGGTGTGGCTTAGGCACACTATCTAGCCCACTGTCTGAATCAATAAGCATTTCCCTACCAGGTAAGCTAGGCATCTAAATTTTCCAACAAAACCATTCTTGGTATACTGCCTTCGACTTTGAAATTTTCTAGCATAGTTACATGCGGGACCAAATTCTCCTAGGCTTAGGCGAGGGAAGCTACTACTGGGGTTCAGGGAGGTTAAAGCAATTTCTAATAATATCAGGGGTTATTCGACATAAACCCCTTGCACAACCCCTATCGGTTCATCCTCATTCCCAGAGACAGATGCATAGAAGTCTTGTAAGGCAGAATAGGAAATAGCTGGTCAAGGCGAATACTAACCTTTGTAATCCCGAGTTTGAATTTTAACGACCACCTCTCTAGCCCAGGCCCGACTCCTGAATCCTCCAAAGCCTGCATGTCCGAGCATGCCCCAAGAGTATCTCCTCCTCAGGTTGGTATCAGCACTAGGTGAGTGCACCTCCTCCTGGCCGGTCCTCCTTGTGCGCACCATCTTTGGAATGAGAAAATAAGAACAAGAGCAGAAAACCGAAGAGCAAGAGAGCAAAAAGGGCGAGCTTCTCTAATACTCGGATCCGGAGTGATTTTGGTGTGGAAGCCTTTGAAGATGGCCTCCCTTTATATAGCGTGCGAAGGAAAGAGGCTCCAATTGGCGTGATACACGTGCCCTTAACTTTTCGAGTGTTCGACCAAAATACCCTCTGCACGTGAATTGGCTGAATTGGCGTGCGGGTCGAATCGTCCCAAACTTTGGTGGTGGGTCCCCATTGAGCCGGCAAGCAATTCTTCCTTCGCACGTGAATTGTGGGAAGCTTCTAGGAGGGCTAGAATCGGTATTTTGCATTTTTTGGGCCTCCATATGACGGCCTATCAATTCGCGTGCAAGAGTAAACGTGATTCACATGGTCCTCATCTACCATTCCAGAGAGTTACGGCTCAAAAGGAGGTGCACGTGAATTGGGCAATTCACGTGCAAATTCACGTTCAGGCCCAAACCGGCCCAAATTTCTCCACCGAGTTGCTTATGCATTATGGACCATCTTTAAGTCTTGCACGTGAATTGTTTGAGCCCATCTTCAAGCACTTTTGGGCTTCACTTGCTCCTTGCTCCTTGACTTTGACTTTAAAAACAATTCCACAAGTTCAGGACCCAAAAATTTGCTCATCCTGCACATGGTTAGCTAAGAAAGGAACAAAGTCTCCTGCACAATGGTTAGCTTGCAAACAAATTTATTGATGAAAACAAATAAGAGAAAATAACATAAAATAAAACACAAGGATAAACATTGGGTTGCCTCCCAACCAGCGCTTTATTTAAAGTCTTGTAGCTAGACTTTCAGGTGATGATCATGCAATGGTGAAAGAGAGGGAATCAACTATCTCCCTCTCGAGTTGAATCAAAGTAAGGTTTCACCTATTGCCATTCACCCAAAATTTCTTGCCATCTACAACTTGGAGCTCAAAGCTCCCATATGGCTTCTTATCAACTATCACAAAAGGTCCCATCCACTTGGACCTTAATTTGCCAGGAAATAACCTCAACCTTGTGTTAAATAGAAGAACTTTCTGTCCTAAGGTTAAAGGTTCATTGTTGAGTTGCCTATCATGCCATTTCTTAGTTCTTTCTTTGTAAAATTTAGCACTATCATAGGCATCCAACCTAAGCTCATCTAACTCAATTAATTGAGTCATCCTAAGCTCCTTGATCTCTTGTGGGTTGAAATTTAACTTCTTCAAGGCCCAATGAGCCTTGTGTTCTAGTTCCACAGGCAAGTGACATGCCTTACCATATAGAATACGGTAAGGTGACATCCCAATGGGAGTTTTGTAAGCTGTCCTATATGCCCATAAGGCTTCATCAAGCCTTTGAGACCAATCTTTCCTATTGGCTCCAACAGTTTTCTCTAAAATGGCCTTAATCTCTCTGTTGGACACTTCGCTTGTCCATTAGCTTGTGGGTGGTAAGCTAAAGACTTCCTATGAGTGACACCATACTTGTTCAATAATTTATCAAACAATTTGTTGCGAAATGACTACCCTCATCACCGATTATAGCCCTTGGTGTCCCAAAACGGCTAAAGATGTTCCTAGTAAGGAAGTGAGTCACAGCCCTAGCATCATTCACTCTAGTAGGAATAGCTTCTACCCACTTAGACACATAATCCACAGCGAGCAAAATGTATGAGTACCCATCGAATTGGGGAATGGCCCCATGAAGTCAATGCCCCAAATGTCAAAAATTTCAACCTAAGGATTCCAGTTAAGGGCATCTCATTTTTCCTAGACAAACCACCTACCCTTTGACATCGATCACACTTTTTGATGTAGACATAGGTGTCTTTCACCATGTGAGGCCAATAAAAGCCACACCGCATGATCTTAGCCACGTTCTCTGCACCCCAAAGTGGCCCCCATAATGTGATGCATGACAATGATGTATTATGTCATCTACTTCTTCCTCAAGGACACACTTTCTAATGATTTGGTCTGGACACCTCCTATAAAGAATTGGGTCTTCCCAAATGAATTTCTTAGCATCCACTACCAATTTCTTTCTCCTGGTGGTAGTCTAACCGCTTGGGTATGAACCCAGTGGCTAAATAATTTGCTATGTCAACAAACCAAGGAAGATGATGCACCTCAAACAACTTCTCATCGGAAAGTCATCTACAATGGGTAGAGACTTAGGTGCATTCTCCACACGGGAGAGGTGATCAGCCACAGAATTAAGGGCTCCCTTTGTGTCTCTAATTTCAAGGTCAAATTCCTGTAAGAGGAGAACCCATCTAATCAAGCGTGGCTTAGCTTCTTTTTTCGCAAACAAATATTTCAACGCAAAGATGATCGGTGTAAACAATGACTTTAGACCCCAAAAGGTAGGGTCTAAACTTGTTGCGACCATAAACCACGGCTAGCAACTCTTTCTCGGTGGTGGTATAGTTCTGTTGAGCATCATCTAAGGTCTTACTAGCATAGTAAATGACCCTAAACACCTTTTCTCGCCTTTGCCCTAAGACTACCCCCACAAGCATAATCACTCGCATCGCACATTAGCTCAAAAGGTTGAGCCCGGTCAGGTGTGACTATAACAAAAGTGCGATGACTAACTTACCCTTGAGGATGTTAAAAGCTTCTAAGCAATCTTCATTAAACTCAAAGCTTGTGTCTTTTTCTAACAACCTACTCATGGGTTTTGCAATTTTTGAGAAGTCCTTAATAAATCTCCTATAAAAGCCAGCATGGCCAAGGAAACTTCTCACTCCTTTTTCATTGGTTGGAGGTGGCGAGTCTCAATAGTGGAGATTTTTGCCTTGTCTACCTCCAAACCATGTGCGGACACCTTGTGCCCTAGAACTATCCCCTCTGTTACCATGAAATGGCATTTCTCCCAATTTAGGACTAGTTCCTTCTCCTCACATCTCTCTAAGACCACATCTAGATTTCTCAAGCACCGTTGGTAGGAGGAACCAAACACCGAGAAGTCATCCATGAAGACCTCCATGATCTCCTCAACCAAACCCTGAAAAATAGCCATCATACACCTTTGAAAGGTGGCGGGGGCATTACAAAGCCCAAATGGCATTCTCCTAAATGCAAATGTGCCAAAAGGGCACGTGAAGGTGGTCTTTTCTTGGTCCTCGGGCTTAACCATGATCTGATTATACCCGGAATAGCCATCTAAAAAGCAAGTAGTGACTATAGCCAGCTAACCTATCCAACATTTGGTCAATGAAAGGAAGAGGAAAATGATCCTTCCTAGTAGCCTTGTTCAGCTTTCTATAGTCAACACACACTCTCCACCCCGTCACGGTGCGAGATGGGATCAATTCATTTTTCTCATTCTTAATCACGGTCATGCCCCCTTTCTTGGGCACAACATGCAATGGACTCACCCACTCACTATCTCGAAATAGCATAAATTATACCCGCATTTTTCCATTTTAAAATTTCTTTTCTAACAACTTCTTTCATAGCAGGGTTTAATCTTCTTTGTCTTTCAGCGATGGGTTTAAAATCATCATTCATTAAAATCTTATGCATGCAAATCCCTGGACTAATACCCCTAATGTCTTCAATGTTCCATCCTAGGGCCTTTTTGTGTTTCCTAAGGACTTCTAACAATTGAGTACACTCCACATCATTCAAATTAGAAGCAACAATAACAGGGAATTGATTTGTAGAGTCTAGAAATTCACACCTTAGGTGTCCAGGCAGCTCCTTCGGTTCTGGAGCTGGAGGCATGTCATCTTCTTTCTCCTCCTCGACTTGCTCCAAAGAGTTTGTAATTTGCTCATTTTCCTCACTGTCAAGTACATCTCTTCATCTTGTTGAGCTTCTATAAGTCAAGGGCTCCATCATTGGTGGTGGTAATTTCTTCGCCAAGTAATCTTCCACCAATTCCTCAAGGTCTTCAATCCAAAGGCAATCCTCCTCCTCTTGACCTTGCAAAGCCTTCCCCATGTGGAAGACTAAGGTTTCCTCATTAATTCTCGAGTTAGCTGCCCTTGAGCAACATCAATCAATGCACAACCTGTTCGAGAAACGGTCTTCCAAGGAGTAGCCGAACTCCTCTATCTTCTTCCATCTCCAAAACAACAAAGTCCGCTGGAAATATAAAGGAACCCACTTTGACTAGCACATCTTCAATAATTCCTTCAGGCCTTCCAGGGGACCGGTCTGCAACCGCAATGATATGGAAGTGGGCTTCATGCCCTTAAGCCCAAGCCGCTTATACAAAGCGAAGGAAATCAAATTGATGCTGGCCCCTAAATCACATAGGGCCTGCTCTTGCGGTGCATTGCCAATCACACAAGGGAGATTAAAGCTGCCCGGATCTTTATGCTTGATGGGCAAACTCGTTGAACAACACTGCTCACCTCGTTAGTGATTGCCACCGTCTCATGATCCCCATATTTCCTCTTCTTTGTCACAAAATCTTTGATGTATTTTCCGTACCTAGGCATCTGCTCCAAAACTTCCACAAATGGAATGTTAATCTCAAGCTTCTTGAACAAACTCGGGAAGCGCTCATACTCTTCTTCAACCCTCCGGTTCCTCGGCCTCGAGGAAATGGCATACTAGGCCTGAGTTCTTGCTTCGTTCTTCGGCTATTCTGTCTTGACTAAGTTGCTTGTCCTTCTTCTCTTGCACTCTTTCTTCACTTTATCTGATTTTCCTTGGTCATCGGCTTCCAAGGGTCTTCTCTGTTCTTCCGGATTTGCCTTCTTCTTAGGCTCCTCGCCTTCATTCGGTGTCTTCCCGCTCCTTAGAGTGATAGCCTTGCAACTCTCCTTGGGGTTCACCTCGGTGTCACTTGGAAAAGTGTTGGTGGACACCCTTTGATTAGGATTCAGTGCCATGCTCACAAGTAACTTCTCCATACTTTTAAATGAAGTCTCCATATTCTGAATTGAAGATTCCAGGTGACTACCCTTTCCTCCAAATTATCCTCTCTTTTGGTTGGCTCATCCACATTCCGATATACCCTTCCTCTTTCTTGTTGAGGCCGAGGTCAGCTTCGCCGAATCCTGGAGGTGGGTGTAAATAATTATCCGTAGCATACGGATTTTGCTTCATCCCCGGAGGCACATATTTGTCCTGAAATGAGGTATCTCCCCCTCGGTTCAGTTCTCCGAAATGGTTGAGATTGCTGCTGATTCTTGGTTGTACCCTAGTTGTTGTTGTTGAGGATAAAATTGCTGTTTTTGGTACAAGCCCTTTCCTCCAACATAATTTGCTTCTTCAGGCTCCACTCCAGCCCCGCTCAACTACCTGGTAAAGCTTGTGATCCTTCAACTTTAAGAGCCAATACTTCCATGCCTTTCACTAAAGCTTGAATCTGTGTTTGCACATCATTGGAAGAATTTTCAACCAAGCAATCTTCTCCCTTGGCTTTGAAGTACGCACATTAGACCACTGCCAATCAGCTAATGACAGCCTCTCCAATAGCTCTGCTTCGTGCATCAGGCTCTAGGTTCATCAAGCATCCTCCAGGCATGCATTCACCTTGTCTTGTGAATGGGACCGAAGACTGTGTAGAAAGATTCAATTTGAATCCACTTGGGGCCTTCCATGATCAGGGCATCTTCTCACTAAGTCTTTGAAACGCTCCCAAGCTTCATGAAGAGTCTCCATCTCATCTTGCCTGAACCTCGCTAATCTCTCCTCTCGAGCTGGATCACCTTGGAAGGAGGGAAATACTTTGACATGAACTTGGTCCGCATCTCCTCCCAAGTGTTGATTGAACCTGTTGGCGGTCGTTGAACCAGCCAAGAGCTCTTTCCCTTAAAGAGAAAGGGAAAAGCCTTAGCTTTATGGCCTCCTCCGACACGTTGTTGATCTTGATGGTGTCACACACCTGGTAGAACCTCATCAAATGCTGGTGTGGATCATCCACGGTTGTTCCTCCAAACGCGTTGTTGCTCACCATGTTGATCAATGCCGGCTTCTCGAAGCTATTCGCTTGGACTCTTGTCCCGAATCCCCAGAATAGTGGTCCGACATCATCGGCCTCGCATAATCTAAGAAGGTTCCGGGCATAAACCTATTACCCTCTTCTTCTGGATATTGGCCATTGTAATTGGCCCCTCCTTGCGGTGCACCACCATCAGGTCCGAGATCTGCCATCAAGTCGCCTACGGATTGCTCCAAGCCTTGCAATGCTTTTTCCGCCTCACGTCTTGCTTCCCTAGCCGCTTCTACGACGAGCTCGAACAACCTTTCAGGTTCCCGCGTAAATTGTATATCCTCCTCTCTTTGCATGCACAACTAGGAATCCTTGATGTATGTTCCTGTAAACAACAACAAGAACACACCCAGGACTCCGAACAATGCAAAATAAACAAATAAAGAACACAAAATAACAGAAAAGTAAAGACAAAATAAAACACCAAGATCAGAATTCAAACAATTTCACTCAATGTTGATTTTAAAAACTAGTTAACCGTTGAATCCCCGGCAACGGCGCCAATTTGACAGACAAGATTTTTAGCCTCTCTAAAAGAGCTAGCTAATGTCGTTAAATCTCTCTTCAAAATAATAAATTCCCTAAATTTGCACTAAAAGAATAGCGACAAGAAAGGGGTCGAACCCACAGGATTAACCTAGTTCTCTAGTTCTCAAATCAAATCACCCAATTACTCTTGTTCTATAAAATGTCTTAGCAAAAAGTTTTCTTTTTTTAAACTAAAGATCTAATTTTTATTTGGTTTTCTGAATAAACAAAGAAAGTAAGTTGATTTTAGGATTTAGATTCAAGGATTAAAATCATCTAGGGTCACAATTTCACCTCCCTATGTCATCTCTACTGGTTCATGGTATTAGGGTTGTCTGATTGAAAACATGCTAAACACAAGCCAAGGACAACAAATGGTCATTGAGGTCCTTTTAAGAGTTGTATGCCAGAATGGTCATCTAAACACACAAACATGCAAAGCCAATAAATCATACTTGCAAAAGGATAATGATCACACCAATCACAAATAAGTTATGAATCTCAATCCGCCCCAGACTAGGACTAAGAATACCAAGGTGTACATCCAAAGATAGAATTAAGAACAGATTCATAAAACATGCAAAACTTCAATCATCCAAACCCAATATTCATAAACACAAGAAAGCAACAAGGGGGGCTACATTGCTCCCCTAGATTAAAAGACTACTCACGCATGATTACAAGCAAACACAAAGCGAAAAAGCTCAACATCTTCTTCTTGATCACGCGCACAGCAAAGCTTCAAATCCAGGCTCCAAAATCCGCGACGGCTCGCTGCGGCCAGGCGCGGCGGCTGCTCTCCTAGGTCAAGGAGCACCTCCAAGTCGTGGAGCCTCTCTCTCTCTCTCTAAAACGTGTAGGGGGGTTAGGCTTGGCTAGCAAGGGCGTGGAGGCTTGTATTTATAGAGTTTGGATGGGCTTTGAGGTGTGTAACCTAGCCCACTTATCAAAACGGCGTAGTTTTGATAAGTAACACTCGAAACTTTAAAAACTCTATCTTCCATCCACAATTTGGACTTGGGCCTTCAGGAACAAATGATCAGTATGGAAAAACGATTGGATCGGTCCAAAAATATCTCTCGCACGCCAATTTGCACGTGATATGGTGAATTCACGTGCACCTCCAAATCAGCTCAAACTTCTCCCCAAGCTTCCTTGCATCCTGTAGAGGCCTGAGAGGCAAAAATATGCTTGCATGTGATATGGGTGAATTCACGTTCAGCTCCAAATTAGCTCCAAATGCTCTGAAATTTCTGTGGTAGGTAGAGGACATCATTCCAAGCAACTTTTCTTCTTGCACGCAAATTGTTTGAGGCCATCTACTATGTCAAAAGTGAGGTCCAAAATCTGCCAAAACAAACTTAAAAACGCATGTATTTGCAACTAGCATCTTCCTAGGGGTTAGAGCAAATATATATGATATATGAGGCAATAAGGCTCAAATCATGCTCTTAAACATCCTAAATAAACACTAGAATAACGGCATAAAATGCACGTTATCAATGACCTTGAGTTAGCGGCATTGTCATCTTCGCCCTGAAGAGTTGGCGCACTACCTCTTGGGAGAAAAGTTTGTGGTGTTCTCGGATCACAAGAGCCTTCGGTACATCTTTACTCGAAGGACTTGAATTTGAGGCAAAGGAGATGGGTGGAGTATTTGCGGACCTTTGATTTTACTCTTGCCTATACCCCGGGCAAGGGAAATGTTGTGGGCGATGCGTTGAGCGAAAAAGGGAAAGCCGAGGTGGTTGTGAGAGAGTGGAAGCCGATGGAGCGGTTGGCGGCGTTGCGGTGCAGCTGTTGTTCATGATGGTGGGACATCCCTGAGTCCTTTGGTGGTAGTGCTTGAGTTGTACCGGCGCGTCCGGGAGGGACAATCAAGGGTGACATTGAGTGTGAGGTTCTCCGGAGCCCGTATTGAGGCCGGGGAGCTATCCTGGGGACCGGACGAGGGGGTCCTGAGCATGAGTTGTCATTTCGGGGGCGGTTGGTAGTAGCTTCTTCCCTCAGGGATGAGGTGATGAGGGAGTTTCACCCGTCTAGAGTTGCTTGTGCATCCAGGGGGTACGAAGATGTATCATGCGCTTCGGGCACATTTTTGGTGGCCTGGGATGAAACGCGATGTGGCTGCCTTTGTTTCGCGGTGCCTCACGTGTCGGCAGGTGAAGGCCGAGCATCGGCGGCCGGCGGGAATGTTACGGCCCTTGCCCATAGCGGAGTGGAAGTGGGACCATATAGCGATGGATTTTGTGACCGGTCTTCCACCCACCACTGGGAGGAAGGATATGATTTGGATAATTGTGGATCGACTCACAAAGTCGGCCCATTTCCTGGCTGTTCGCGAGCGGGACTCCATTGGGACCTTGAGTCACTGTACATGAACGAGATTGTAAGACGCATGGCGTACCCTCATCGGTTGTCTCGGACCGGGATTCGAGGTTCACTTCCCGTTTCAGGCAGGTTTGCGAGGAGGCTATGGGGACCAAGCTTCATCCGAGTACCGCCTTTCACCCCGAGACCGACGGTCGGACCGAGCGGACGAATCGGACCATGGAGGACATGTTGAGGGCTTGTGTGCTAGATTTCGGGGTTCGTGGGCAACTCACCTTCCTTTGGTGGAGTTTGCCTACAACAACAGCTTATCGAGCATCCATTGGGATGGCTCCCTTTGAGGCGTTGTATGGACGGCCGTGTCGATCACCTTTGTGTTGGACCGAGGTGGGGGAGACAGCTCTCTTGGGACCACAGTTGGTTCAAGAGGCTACTGAGAAGGTCAAGTTGATTCGTCAGCGTTTGTTGTCAGCTCAGAGTCGGCAGAAATCTTATGCGGATCAGCGGCGGCGACCTTTGGAGTTTTCTGTTGGTGATCATGTGTTCCTTCGTGTCTCTCCACGACGTGGACATCGACGGTTTGGGCGAGGTTCCAAGCTATCTCCGCGATTTATTGGTCCTTTTGAGATTCTGGATCGTGTAGGGCCTGTGGCCTACCGGTTAGCGTTACCACCGCGGCTGAGTCGAGTGCACAACGTGTTTCACGTGTCCCAGTTGCGGAAGTATCACCCTGACCCCACTCATGTGATTGATTGGGGGACGTTGGACATCGAGGATGACATGTCCGTCATTGAGGTCCCTATCCGTATTCTCGATCGGCGAGAGAAGCTTTTGCGTGGTCGTGCTATTCCTTTGGTTCGCGTGCTGTGGCAGCACCGTGGCATTGAGGAGGAGACATGGGAACGTGAGTCCGTGATGCGTGAGCAGTACCCAGACTTGTTCGAGGACGAACAATCTTAAGCGTGGGAGGTGGTCATTGGCCAGGGATGGATAGTGATGTTTTCTTGTATTAGTTGATGTATTTGTATTATCTTTTAAAGACATGTGTTCTTATTTGTGATGTGCCTTGAGATGTGTATTCGTGCCATGTGGACATGTGTTATGTGCATTATTGTGGTTATGGATTATGGTGGTATTTGTTATGTGCCGTTGTCTTGTGTGTGGTGTATGACCCATTTGGGTGTTGTAGCTCGCCGTGTGGCAAATGGGTAGCTTGTGTTTGTTTTCCTCGTATGTCATTTCTTTTCGAGGACGAAAAGTCTTAAGGGGGGAGAGGATGTAATGACCCGTGTGTAACCCGTGTGTAAGGAGTTAACCACGAACACCTTGGATGTTGGTACACAAGTTTAAGGTAAGAGATGAGCCCAAGAGGGGACTTTTGAGAGGTGCATGTGTCAAGCGATAGCGTACATTTATGCCCTAGGAAGATGCTATGCGTTCTGACGCAGCTTTTAAGTCATGTTTGGCTGATCTTGGAGCTCACTTTTGACCTAGTAGATGGCCTCAAACAATTGGCGTGCAAGAACAAAAGTTTCTTAGAATGAGGTCCTCTATCTACCACAGAAATTTCAGAGCATTTGGAGCTGCACGTGAATTCACCCATTTCACGTGCAAGCATATTTTTGCTTCTCAGGCCTCTACAAGATGCAAGGAGACTTGGGGTAAAGTTTGGGTGCATTTGGAGCTGCACGCCAATTGGGGAATTGGCGTGCAAATTGACGTGCAGGCATATTTTTGCATGGTTCCCTTGGTTTTGCCATTCTAAGGAACTTTCTCCAAAGGACCAAGTTGAAATTCTGAGTATTTTGGCCTATATGGGTGCGGAAAGGTGGTAACTTGTGTGATCAAAACTACGTCGTTTTGATCCTGGGATTCACTTAATCAAAACTACGTCGTTTTGATGTTGTGTTGTCTATATAAGGAGGAGGAGTCCCCCTGTTTTAGGTTTAGGGTTTGTTGCTTCACCACCGTCGCAGAGAGAGAGAGAGGGAAGGGGAGCTCCTGGTTGCCGCCGGGCGTCTTGCGTGGGTGGTCGGTGCTTCGTGGGTGGACGGCGTTCGGCTTGGGATCGGACCGTTCTTGTGTTGTTGCGTTTTCTTTGAGGTAGGGGTTCTGTTCTTCCTAAATCCTCCTCCTGTCCTAGGGTCCTAGGGCGGAATATTATATTATTTATATGTAAATTCATATAGGTGTGACCTCCTATATGAATGTTGGCCTTCAGTGGCATGTTGGTGTGATTCCGTGGATTACATGCTATGTGTTCGATGAAATGCCTGTGTGAATATAGCTGTATGTATATGCCCATTACATGTTTGATAATATGCCTGTGTGGCTGGATTTGTGGTTTAGTGTATGTATGTATGCTTTGTGTGTTGCTCTATTTTCCTGAATGGTTGGGTTTGTGCGCTTGTGAACGGGTGCACACCAAGTGTTTGGTGGTATGCTTGAGTGACCATGTGTGTTGTGTGCTTGATCGTGGTATCCGGCCTGAAGAGGCGGTTAAAGAACTTTGCCTTGAGAGGCGGTTAAATCACTTGGCCTGAAGAGGCGGTTAAATAACTTGGCCTGAAGAGGCGGTTAAATCACTTGTGTTTTGTGTGGTGGATAATTGTGACGACCGATGTGGTTTGTTATTGTTTGTTGAGATTGTTGTAACACGTCACCGCACCTGTGCACATGCATGTAGCCGCTAGGAGCATGGGAAGGGTTGGGGAGACTTGATCCCTACTGAGCTGTGGTTGCTCACCCCTCCTACTGTGTTTGCTTGTTTTCCAGGGACTTACAGGCGTTAGGTGGATACACCAAGGTGGAAGACCTTATCCATTTTACTCTTCCATTTATGTTGTTTTCTTTTATGGGAACCGATGTAACCCCGGTGGGGATGGGATTGGAAAGAATTCTGTTGTAATAAACTGGTTTGGAATATTTTTATGAATATTACTTTCTTGAATGTGTTGTGGATGCTTGAAATGTAAAATTCTTGGTTTGTATCCTAACCCCTTTGCCCTCCGTGTGGGTAAAAGGGGAGTCACGTGCCGGTTTCCTCGGGTTGGAAATCCGGGGCGTGACATGTTGTTATAAGCAAACTCCACCAAAGGAAGGTGAGTTGCCCACAAACCCCCAAAATCTAACACACAGGCCCTCAACATGTCCTCTAATGTCTGATTCATCCTCTCGGTTTAACCATCAGTCTCAGGGTGAAAGGCCGTGCTCAAGTTAAGCTTTGTCCCCATAGCCTCTTGCAAGCCTGTCCAGAAACGAAAAGTAAACCTCGAATCTCTATCGAACACAATCAATGATGGCACTCCATGTAATCTCACAATCTCATTCACATACAGCTGGCTCAACGTCCCGATGGAATCCCGCTCTCGAACGGCAAGAAAATGGGCTGACTTGGTTAGCCAATCCACAATCACCCATATCATGTCTTTCCTCCCAGGTGGTGGGTGGAAGACCGATCCACAAAATCCATCGCTATGTGGTCCCACTTCCACTCGGCTATTGGCAACGATTGCAACATACCTGCTGACCACTGATGCTCCGCTTTCACTTGTTGAAAAGTAAGGCACCACGCAACAAATGCTGCCACATCACGTTATCCCAAGCCACCAAAAATGTCCCTGAAGTGCATGGTACATCTTTGTACCCCCAAGATGCACAGCAACTCTAGACTGATGGAAATCCCGCATCACCTCATCTCTGAGAGAAGAAGCCACTACGAGCCACCCCTGAAAAGATAACTCATGCTTAGGACCCTCTGTCCAATCCTCAGATAACTCACCAGCCTCAATACGGGCACGGAGAACCTCACACTCAATATCTCCCAATTGTCCCTCCCAGACTCGCTGGTACAGCTCAGGCACAACAACAAGAGGACTTAGGACTGTCCCACCATCACTGGCAATAGGCTGCAACTGCAACATCGCCAACTGCTCCATCAGCTTCCACTCTCTCACTGCCACCTCAGCCTTTCCTTTCCTGCTCAACGCGTCAGCCACAACATTGCCTTTACCCAGGATATAGGCAAGAGTAAAGTCAAAGGTCTGCAAATACTCCACACATCTCCTCTGCCTCAAATTCAAGTCCTTATGAGTAAAAATGTACTGAAGGCTCTTGTGATCTAAGAATACCACAAACTTCTCTCCCAGGTGGTAATGCTGCCAACTCTTCAAAGCAAAGATGACAGCCGCCAACTCAAGATCATGGTTCGGGTAATTCTGCTCATATGGATATAATCGCCTTGATCCATAAGCTACCACATTGTGCTCTTGCATAAGCACACACCCCAAACCAATCCTGGACACGTCACAATACACCTCATATGGGACGTCCTCCCAAGGTAACCTCAACACAGGTGCGGTGGTCAAACGGGTCTTGAGTGTCTCAAACGCCGATTGACACTTGTTAGTCCACTCAAACTTCACTCCCTTCCTGGTCAATGCCGTCATAGGAGCTGCCAAACGAGGAGAATCCCTCTACAAAACGATGATAATACCCTGCGAAGCCAAGAAAACTACGAACCTCAAAAACATTGGTTGGCCTATCCCACGATGATTGATCGGCAATTTACAAGTGTACAAATCGTGACAAGTAATAAAGTGAATTTTTAAGTCCGAATATCGTACCCAAGGGAAGGATGAAGAATTTGGAAATTTTAACTAGCTTATAAATAGATTTTTGGTTGAAAATAAATAAAAACAGAATTGAATTTAAAAGAATTAATCGAATGGATATGAGAAATGGAAATAAGCTTGTTCGAGTAGAGATAAGTTTGATTGATAAAGGTGATTGGAGTTAAGATTTCATTTGATGTATTTTTCCTAAGAATATGCTTTAGTTCAATTTAATTCATTCCTTGTGATCATATTTAATACCCAACCTCTAATGCATGAATTAGCCTTTTTCAAGTGCCATAATTCGTGTGTACACCCTAGCATGGGGGACGGGTGACCCGTTAAGATTTGAGTTGTTTAGTCTAGAGCTAGCACCACATCCACTCTTAACTTGGTATCCTAGGTTTTACACTGGCTTTCGCAAATTATGCAACCCCTAGTTTGATTATCTTGCAATTTCCGGTAATTATGCTTCATTTTTCAATCCTTCACTTAAGTACCTAATATGATAAAATGAAGTGATCAAATCCATTTTATATTTTAACCCAAGATAGTCAATAAACATTTACAAGGTGAAAAAGATTAAACTAAAATATTGCAAATTAATTCATTACATCAAACTCCATCCTAATGCCAATCAAGGGTTTTTAAGCTTCCATAGTATAATTGAAAACCAAACAATTACAAAACATGGAATAAGAAAACTAGAATGATAGCTTGCCTATTTAGACCAAAAAATTCCAAGGTTAATCTTCTTTTTCTAGGAGATTGACTTCAAACTCCAAGAGATACCTCAAACCTTCTTCTCTTTCCCTTTCTTACTCTAGGTGAGGAATGGAATTGTAGAAGAGAAGAGAATTGGATGATGACTTGATTGATGATTTACAATGAAAGATCAGCTCCCCTTTTATAGCCTCTCAAGAGAAATTTGAATTTTTGAATTTGAATATCCCATTATTCCTCATAATTCCTCCAAATAATTAGCCCCTCTTAAATCTTTTGTAACTCCTTTTATTTTTGAATTTGAAAATGAGATAAATCCCTCTCTTAAATCCCATAAAGACCTCAATCCAAATACAAAGCACCCATTTGAATTTGAATTTTTTCAATTAATTCTTTTTTGACTGGAGTGTTTGGTGCATGTCTTTTGATCAAATGACTTTGGTATAGAAGGGAATAAGTATGCTACAAAAATAAGGGGTTAATTACCAAAATCTGAGCTTGGTCTGGTGAATTTCTTCACCCGACCACCATGTAGGGTCTTCAAGCTTCACCCGCTCAGAAGGAAGTAATGTTTCATGATGCTTGAAGAGTCTGAATATGCAAAATAAGCTTCATCTGACCTGGTCGGGTGAAGGGTCCTTCCCCTGACCACCTCCAAATGACCTCGGATTTCACCCGACCAGAAGGAGAAACTATTCAATATGTCTATGAGAGGCCTTCTATGAAGTATAGGCTTCACCCGACCTTCACCCGACCAACTTGAGATTTGGTCGTCGTGATCTTTAGGTCTTTGGGATTCTTTTTTCCTTTTGTGGATTGGGTGAATTCTTCCTTGATCGTTGGATTCCTGTAAGAAATATAGCAAAAATACCATAAAAACTACAAGAAATCCTCTTTTCTGGGTTAGGCCATGGAAATATAAAAATGTAGCATAAATGGGCAATAAATGAATCAAAAGTGTATGAAAATGTACCTAAAATGGCCCTAAAAAGGGAGTATACATCCCCCCGATCATCTCCTTCACACTTGAACCTTGCTCGTCCTGAGCAAGAATAGAAATACACACTCAATCAAGCAAGAGAAAAATAAGAAAAGGGAAAATCACAAGTGAGATAATGGTCAACAAAAACACATGTAACATATGAAAGTGTATTGTATGAGTAGTAGTGTAGCCCAAGACACTTCACATTGCCTTCTTACACTTATTTTAACAATTATATACAATCCTAACCATTACTAAGGAATAACCAAGTTAATCAAGTCAAAATCATAACAAGCAAATCTATGGAGTCCTCAGAAATAAAACAAGGCAGCCTCACTCAAGTGTAAGTCTCACACCATTTGCTCTCAATACCTCTAAGGGTTTTCAGACCTTAAGTAAGTACAAGCAGTCCTCTCTTATGGTGACACATCTAGTCTTACCACAAACCGTAGCCTTTGCCACATGCCACCATGAGAGGTGAGTTACCCAAATGATGCTCAACCCTAAAAGATGTAGGCTCAGAAATTCTTAATTGTATCTAACACAAATAAAAGTGGCAGAAAAATATGGGGTGTACAATACAATTATTTGGTAGGGAGAGGCAAAGTAATCCTCAAAAGATGATAAAATTCCATTTACAACAATTGCCACTATCGTTTTTTTTTTTCTTAATTTTTTTTGTTTTGTTTGAATGAAGTAGAGCCAATACTAAGGAGCATCAACTAGGCTACCCACATTACTGTAACATGTGACTCTAGCCTATCTTAGCTAACACAAACCAATCGCCATAAGTTGGTCCATATGCACTTGCCTAAGCTCATCAACCAAGAGATAAAATCACTTATAAAAGGAATATTGTAATGATGGACTGTTTCTCTCTAATTACATAACTCCAAAGATTAAGCAAGCTTTTGCATTTAAACATGAAAACCTAGTATGAACCCAAGTGTTGGCTCATGCATATAATGATATCCTTCCAAGCATAAAGAAAATAATGTAAAGAGTCTAACCATAACTACCAATACACACAATATACTTCAAGCAAGTACAGGTGCCTCTAACCTAAACCATATGTTATCTTCAGAGTCAAGCAAACATTCATGCAATATATATACAAGGAATGTAAAAAATGCAATCAAACAAAAAGAATAAAAAGTGTGCAACACTTTCCCCTCCTTCACACTTAAACTAAGGCATGGTCCCCATGCCAAAAATGAGAGGAAAGGAAGGAAATGATTACCCAGGGCTACACTTGGTTGGTTGAAAAAGTAGATGAATTGAGCAACCATTTCCCAAAGTGCATCAGATGAGAGTTTAAGTGTAGTTGTCCACATTCTGCCATGGGCTTGAATATAGGTAGTCATGTAGTAACACACGAATGCTCCACAACTGTTGGTATTCGGTTCTTGCAGGAATGCCCTGGCGCTAGAAGAGTGGAAGGCATGGTGAAGGGGGTTACCTTCCACTTTGGTAAAAGAAACTAGAGGTGTGTAAGGTATCACTAATGTTTGAAATGATGGAATACTGGAGGGAAAGGAGACGGTCACTGGGCTCCAGCTAAGCACAAAAATTGAAGAGCTCGACTACCAAGGAACAGAGGTTGACGCGTAAGAGCACAAAGTGATTCATGAAGTGTACCGGGATGAGGACGAAGTCAAGTGTAACCCATGGCTGAAAACCATTGCAACGGACCTCAATGTATTGTTGGAAAATTGAAGCCGGTGTCACTGGTTGATAGGACATGGTAGCAGAATCTGCCTGGCTTCCTAAAGGAAAAACTGCAAAAAACCAATGAATGGCAGTCCATAATGCATACCCAAAGTTGGATATATCGGAGCTATCAAACCAATGACGTTGTATGATATAGCACGGGTTTGTTGGAAATATATACTGGGCGAAACCTATGCTTCGGTATATGTTGGCATTGCTATGTTTAAAGGTAATATATTCGGCCTGAGCGGATGGTGTTGTTATCCTAGGTGGCACAAAAATATCAAGGACCTGCCAGAAGGATGCCTCCTTCTTGCAACCCCGCATGCGCGTCATCGCAGCTTTGCTAGCAGCCCGAGAGAATGGTGGCCGTCGAGAAGTTTGTGGAGGAGAAGGTTCCTCTGTCATGGGCTCATCAGGAACATAAATAGGCATAGGGGAAGTGCTGGAGAATAAGAGGAATATGGTTGATTTGCCAGGTATCCATATATAGCCTGGAGCGGTGCTTCTTCTTCAACAAGCTCATCCTCTTCAACGATTTCCTCCTCTTCAACAGGTAGTGACGGTGGTTGTGGACTCTTTTGTTTGCACTTAGTAAATCCCCTCACAAAAGAGAATAGACCAGCCAACTTCTTTGTGTGAGCTTGGTGTGAAACTTCCACCTCCCTGGCCAAAGTGTTTAGCTGATCCATGAATTGTTCAGTTGGAAAATCAGAATAATCCGGTGCCTGAAAAGAGGAAGCACGGCTGGGCTCGGAAGGTTCTTCTGTGGCTGGAAAAAAAGAAGGCTATCCTAAAAAATGGAATGAATGACGAGGGCCCTCCGAAGTAACCTGTGGCAAAGGAGGAGCAGCTGCGTGGTGTGGCTTATAACCATGGACTCGCTGAAATACATGGCCTACCAAACGGACAACAAATGTGCCATCCTCTGATATGCTCCTCATAATGAACCCCCGGGGGTAAGGAGTCACAGATGTGAGCTGCTCTAAGTATGGATGTTGCTCTAACATGATCTTACTGAGTAATCGACCATACATATGTTTCTTAAGTGAATTAGTCCAATGGTTGAAAATTAACTCAGCTAAGGGAATCCTAATTTGGTTCACCATAGCATACATGCATAGCAAGTGTTCATGAATAACGGATTCCTGCTTAGGGTGTTAACTGAAAACACACTTGCCTAATAAGATAGCCAAGAACCTAACATGCATATGAAACCCGGTTTTCTTGTAGTACCTCCTAGCTGAACCCCCTGGGTTTTGATAATTTAAAGTCATGCTAAGTTCTTAACTAGTCAATTTAGGGAGAGGAGCACTTACTTCAGGCAGCTGGAATATTTGATGGATAATTCCAGCTGAAATCACCACCTCAAAACCTTGCACGACTCCTACCAAGCAATCTTCACCATTCCTGGTCTCCTTGTAGAGTGAGTCATAGAACTCAGTAGCTCCATTAGGAAGATAAGGCGAAGGATCAGAGCATAGCTGTCGGATGCCACTTGCTTCAAGTTACTACATCACACCTTGCTTCCATGAGACCGTACTTTGGGCAAAAGAGGCCCAATCCAAGCAATATCCGGTAAAAAAAAAAAGCCATCCGGAATGATAGAGGAAGATATGAGGCACTTACTGGAAGGAAAATAGCAACTCTAGCAAGATTCCGGCAAAACTCCGGCAGAGATTCTATCAAAGGGAAGAAGGAACAAAATTAGAGAGAGGTGGAGCTCCTTTGGTCGGGTGAAGAGAAATGGGGAGGGTGTACCTCCTTTTATAGCACTTAAATGAAGGTTTTAGAGAAGATTGATGAGGTGGCGCATCCAATGATGTGTTGACACTTGGCACAACAGTAAAAAAGATAAGATTCCCTCAATTATTGCCTTGGTCAGGTGAAGTTTGGGTGAAAGACTTCACCCGACCACCGGATTTTTCAATTTTTTCTTCACCTAGGAGCTTCTAGGGACAAAACTTTGCATTCTGGAATTTTTCAGACCTGGTCGGGTGAATGTCGGGTGAAGGTCAGCTGAAAGGCTTCACCCGACCAACCTGTTTTCTTCCCCCATTCTTCACCTTTGACTTTCTAAATCATGTTAGAACCAAATGGCAATTGTTGACCGTGGTCGGGTGAAGGTCGGGTGAAAGGCTTCACCTGACCACCTTATTTTCAGTCCTTTTCTTCCCTTTAGAATAGTTTGGCCTCTATAATGTCCATGATCGGATGAAAGTCAGGTGAAAGATCGCTTACCGGACCATTTGAATTCTGTCCTGTGAATCTGAAATACAATCCTCTGTGAAAAACTTTAAGATCCTACAACACTCAACACATAAAACAGATAATATTAGACCGGGCTACCTCCCGAAAGTGCTTGTTTTTACGGTCCTAGCTAGACCATTGTGGTGTGTCTTTAAGGTGCCTCTACCTTGAGGTAAATAACCATCTTCTCAAGTGGTTCCTTACATATGTAAGGCTTCAATCTCTGTCTGTTTACAAGAAATGGAGCATCTGTCCCTGACTGTATACGAATTGCTCCATTCTTCAATATCTCGCGGATATGATACGGGCCTAACCACTTTGATTTAAGCTTACCAGAAAAGAGCTTTAATCTAGAGTTGAATAATAACACCATTTTCCCCACTGTTAATGGTTTAGAAGAAATGTGCTTATCATGCCCCTTTTTGGTTCGTTCTTTGTAGATCTTGGCATTTTCATAAGATGATCGTCTAAATTCTTCCAGTTCATTCAGTTGAAGCAATCTTTCTTCTCCAGCCTTTTGAGCATCCATGTTTAAATATCGAGTGGCCCAATATGCTTTGTGCTCAAGCTCCACTGGGAGATGACATGCCTTCCCATAGACTAACTGATAGGGAGAGGTCCCAATTGGAGTCTTGAATGCAGTTTGATATGCCCATAGTGCATCATCTAACTTGAGACTCCAGTCCTTCTAAGAGTGGCACACTGTTCGTTCCAGAATTTTCTTGATTTCTCTGTTTGAGACCTCTGCTTGGCCATTAGCTTGAGGATGATAGGGTGTAGTGACCCTATAGCATACTCCATATTTCTTCAGCAGCTTGGTCAAGTACTGATTGCAGAAGTGAGTTCCTCCATCACTTATTAATGCTCGAGGGACCCCGAACCTTGTGAATATTCTTTGTTGGAGGAATTTATGGACAACCTTTGAAGTGCTTGCAGGAACCGCTACTGCTTCAACCCATTTTGAAACATAGTCAACTGCCAACAAGATATACTGATTGTTGAAGGAAGGCGGGAATGGTCCCATGAAGTCTATGCCCCATACATCGAATAATTCCACTTCAAGAATATTTGTACGAGGCAGTTCGTTTTTCTTCCAAATATTTCTACTTCTTTGACAGGAATCACATTTCACTACATATTCCCTTGCATCTTTAAATAAAGTAAGCCAAAAAAATCCAGTTGCGGTACCTTGGTAGCGGTTTTTGTTGGTCCCATGTGTCCGCCACACTCCCTTGTGTGGCATTGGTGTAGAATATCAGTCATTTCTTCTTCAGGGACACATTTTCGGATGATTCCATCGCCGCATGTTCTGAATAGAAGTGGATCCTCCCATATGTAGTGTTTGACATCTTCCCGTAAGGCATTATACCTCCCACTATGTAGTTGACATAATCAGCAAACCAAGGTGTGTGCACCTCTACCTTCAATAGTTGTTCATCAGGGAATCCATCTTGGATATTCTCTCGTAGTTGTTTCCTTCTGATGAGAGCTTTCTAAGCGAGATAAGTGATCAGCCACCGCATTTTGGGTCCCCTTCTTGTCTTTAATCGTGAAGTCAAATTCTTGGAGGAGTAGGACCCATCGTATTAACCGTGGTTTGGAATCCTTTTTCGAGAGAAGGTACTTAATTGCAGCATGGTCGGTGTAAACCACAGATTGGGATCCCAATAAATAACACCGAAATTTGTCAAAGGCGAAAACAATTGCCAGTAGCTTCTTTTCTGTTGTGGCATAATTCAGTTGAGCTTCATTGAGGAGTTTTCTGGCATAAGCTATGGCATGTAATTTCTTGTCTTTTCTCTGCCCAAGCACCGCTCCTACCACATAGTCACTTGCGTCACACAACAGTTCGAACGGTAGGCTCCAGTCTAGTGCTATAATTATTGGAGCTTCAATAAGAGCTCCCTTGAGTTGAGAGAAAGAAGCGTGACACTCCTCTGTAAATGTGAACTCTGCATCCTTGGCTAGTAGTGAACAAAGGGGCTTAGAGATCTTTGAAAAATCTTTAATAAGCCTTCGATAGAATCCGGCATGCCCTAGAAAGCTTCTTACTCCCTTTACAGTGGTTGGAGGGGGAAGATTCTTTATGACAGAAATTTTCGCTTTATCCACTTTAATTCCATCCTTGGAGACTTTGTGGCCCAGTACTATGCCTTCTTGGACCATGAAATGACACTTCTCCTAGTTGAGTATTAGGTTTGTTTCTTCACAACGTTGCAAAATTTCAGATAGATTGTGGAGGCATTCTTCAAATGAAGGTCTGAATACTGAGAAGTCATCCATGAATATCTCAATTATTTTCTCCACAAATTCAGAAAATAAAGCCATCATGCATCGTTGGAAGGCAGCTGGAGCATTGCATAACCCAAATGGCATGCGTCGATATGCGAACATACCATAGGGGCATGTAAAAGTTGTCCTTTCTTGATCTTTCGGTGCTATTAGGATCTGGTTATAGCCTGAGTAGCCGTCCAAGAAACAGTAGTAGGCATGTCCAGCAAGCCGCTCTAGCATTTGATCGATGTGTGGTAGCGGAAAGTGGTCCTTTCTTGTATTGTTATTAAGCTTTCTATAATCAATACATACTCTCCATCCTGTCATGGTTCGAGTGGAAATGAGCTCGTTGCTCTCATTCTGAATTGTTGCCATTCCACCCTTTTTTGGCACAATATGCACTGGACTCACCCATTTGCTGTCAGATATGGGGTAAATAATGCCAGCATCTAATAATTTCATTACCTCAGCTCTGATGACTTCTTTCATATCAGGGTTAAGTCTCCTCTGATGCTCCATAGTTTTCTTCTCTTTGCCCTCCATAAAAATTTTGTGCGTGCATATGGTAGGACTGATGCCTTTGATGTCTGCCATAGTCCAACCAATTGCTGCTTTATATTTGCGTAGCACCTCAAGGAGTCTCTTCAACCTTTCTCCTATTAATTTAGCAGCAACTATTACGGCAATTCGTCTCCTTCCCCTAAAAAGGCATACTTGAGATGTAGGAGAAGGTCCTTCAGCTCCAATTTTGGGCCTTTTTGAATTGATGGAGGAGGTAGAGGAATTCCTGGCCCCAGTTCTTCAAATCTCTGTCTTTTTGTAAACGGGACATAAGGCACTGCTTCTAAGGCTTTTTCTTCTTCAGCCGCCTCCTCATTATATGTATAAAGTGATCCTGTCATGGCTACAACTAAAGGTTCTTGAAAATTCAATGTAAGGTTACTCACCAAGTTGTCCACGAGGTCCACTCTGCATCCTTGCTCCAAGTTATCCATATGTTTCATACTTTTAAACATATTAAACTCGATTTTCTCATCACTAATATTGAGAGTCATTCGCCCACCCTTCACATCGATGATGGCTCCAGCTGTTGCAAGAAAAGGTCGTCCCAATATGAGAGGCATAGCTCCTGCCTCGTCCATATCTAGAGCAATCAGGTCCATCGGGATTATTAAATTTTGACTTGTAGAGGAGCATTCTCTAAAATCGTGACGGGGTGCTTAATGGACTTGTCTGCTAGTTGGAGGGTGATTGATGTAGGCTGCAATTCCCCAAACCCTAACCTCTTACACATAGAGAAAGGGATTAGGCCGACACTTGCACCAAGATCACATAAAGCGTTCTCAAAGGATAGGTCTCCTATGATGCGGGGGATAGAGAAACTACCTGGATCACCGAACTTGGGTGGAAGATTTCTTTGGATAATAGCACTACGGTTTTCCGATAGAGCCACCATAGCATGTTCTTCCAGGTGTTCTCTTATTCCATACTATGTCCTTTAAAAACTTGGCATAAGATGGCATGGTAGCAAGAATGTCAGCAAAGGAGATTGTTACCTTAATTTGCTTGAAAATTTCCACGAACTTTTTGAATTGTTCATCCTTCTTCCATTTTGCTTGTCTTTGTGGAAACGGAAGAGGTGGAACATAGGGCTTGAGTTCCTTCTTTCGCGGTTGATCTTCATTGTCTGGAACCTATTTATCATCATGCTCTTGTCCTTTGCTAGGCTCCTTAGCTTGTTGAACCACTTGAGTGTGCTCTTTGTTCGGTTCTATTTCTTGTTGAGGTTCAGGTTGTTACAATTCCTTTCCGCTCCTTAAGGTTACTGCCTTGCAGTATTCTCTAGGATTGGGCTCTGGGCGGCTAGGGAGTTCTCCAGGATTTCTTTGAGTAAGAGCTTCAGCAATTTGGGAAAGTTGAGCTTATATCCTTTTCCCTTGGCTTTCTGCTCTATCCATTCTGGTGCTCATCTCCTGGATCTTGTCATTTGTTACTGTGGCCAGTTTTTTGATGGCGACCTCCCAACCTACTTTTTGCTCAGGTTGGTTTCTTTGTTGTTATTGCTAGGATTGGAAATTTTGTCTACTAGTCTGGCCTTGGGTGTTGTTTGTCTTTTATTGATCACTCCATCTGAAATTGGGGTGATTTCTCCAGCCTGGATTATATGTGTTAGAGTAAGGATTTTTCTGGATGAAGTTAACTTGTTCCTCACTCTCCATAGGATTGCTGGCTTGGCAAATGCTCAGAGGGCAATTTGATGGTGTGTGTGCTCTGTCGCATTCTGAATAGTTGGAACTTATGTTTGCTACTGGCTTGGCTACAAGCTTCTCTACTTGACGAGTTAATGCATCCAATTTGGCATTAAGTAGAGTGCTTTCTTCCACTTCATAAGCTCCTGGTTTGTTGAGAACTATCCTCCTTCCTGTTCCCACAAAGAAATTCTTGGCCATATCTTCAATAAGAGTAGTGGCCTCTTGAATGCTCTTCTTCATAAGAGTTTCGCCGGCTGCTGCATTAAGGAGGTTCTGATCTTCTTGGCTTAATGCATAGAAAAATATTTCTAGCAAGAACCCTTTACTGAGCCCATGATTTGGGCATCTTCTTTGCAGATTTTTGAAGCGTTCCCATGCTTCTCCAACATTTTCTCCCACTCCTTGAGAGAAAGCAATAATCTAACTCCTCAACTTAGATAATTTTCCTGAGGGAAAGTATTGTGATAAGAATTCTTGTGCACAATACCCCTAGTTAGTGAAGTAATTGTCACGCCCCCAAATTCCAGGGAACCCGGAACCAGGAACATGAC
>CM042084.1:31552434-31567980 GCA_023512835.1 Taxillus chinensis | reverse complement strand
TGGTATCGACGGACCGGGCGGTGTGCCATGGTCCCTGGGGACGTGGGCCTCTAAGGGGGTGGTTGTAACGACCCATGAGTGGGTGTTAGTCCCACTTGCTTGGTGAGGAGACAAAGACCGCCTTATAGGAGGGGATGGATACCTCACCTCACAGGGACACGTTTTGGGCGAGGCCCAAAGACAAAACCGTGCGGAGCGAGCCATGACCGCGAGGCCCAAGACTGGTTGGCCAAAGCGGACAAAATTCTTGTGACGGGAGGGGTGGGCTATCTCGGGATGTAATGACCCGTGTGTAAGAAGTTAACCACAAACACCATGGATGTTGGTGCACAAGTTTGAGGTAAGAGATGAGCCCAAGAGAGAACTTTTGGGAGGTGCATGTGACAAGTGATAACGTGCATTTTTGCCCTAGGAAGATGCTTATGCATATGCGGCGCTTTTAAGCTTTTTGTCGGGTTTTGGAGATTTATTTTGACCTAGTAAATGGGCTCAGATGAATTGGCGTGCAGACCAAAAGATTCTTAGAATAATGTCTTCTATCTACCACAGAAGTTTCAGGCCAAACGGACGTGCATGTGAATTGGACCCATTTGGCGTGCAAGGTTTTTATTGCATGGATGTCTTTTACATGATGCAAGGAGGCTTGGGGTAGAGTTTGAGTGCATTTGGAGCTGCACGCCAATTGGGGAATTGGGTTTCAAATTGGCGTGCAAGCATGTTTTTGCATGGTTACATTGGTTTTGTCATTCTAATCATCTTTTCCCAAAGGACCATGTTGGAATTGTAAATATTTTGGTGTGTATGGATGTGGGAAGGTCATAGCTTGTTCCATCAAAACTACGTCATTTTGATGCTAGGATTCACTTAATCAAAACTACGTCGTTTTGATGTTGTGTTGTCTATATAAGGATGAGGAGCCCTCTGTTTTAAGTCTTAGGGTTTGTTGTTCCACCGGCAGTCGAGAGAGAGAGAGAGAGAGAGAGAGAGAGAGGGAAGGAGAGCTTCGGTGGTTCTTTGGAGCGTCTTGCGTGGGTGGTCGGAGCGTCTTGCGTGGGTAGTCGGAGTCTTGCGTGGAAGTGGGAGCAGGAGAACATACAAGGTAGGGGTTCGTTCTTCTTAAATCCTCCTCTGTCTTAGGGTTCTAGGGCGATTATGGATTATACCTATTTATATATGTATGTAATCGATATAGGTGTGATCTCCTATATGGATGTTGGCCTTCAATGGCATTTTGGTGTGATTATCGTTGTTGCATGCTATATGTTCGATGAAATGCTGTGTGAATATAGTTTGTATGCATATGCCTATTACATGTTTGGTAATATGCTGTGTGGTGGACTTGTGATTTGGTGTATGTATACGCATCTTTGGGTGTTTGTTATTGCCCGAATGGGTTGGGTTTGTGCACTTGTGAACGGGTGCACACCAAGTGTTTGGTTTTATGCTTAAGTGACCGTAGTGTGTGTTGTGTGCATATTCGTGGTATCCGGCCTGAAGAGGCGGTTAAATTACTTTGGGCGGGAGGCGGTTAAACCAATGGCCCGAAGAGGCGGTTAAACTACTTTGCCTGAGTGGCGGTTAAATCCGGTGGCCGAAAGGCGGTTAAATTACTTGCTTGAGATGTGGTTTGTTAGCCGGTGTGGCCGGGCTGTGGTTACGCCCGCTTGTATGGAATGTTTTATTTTCTTTTTCCTATATGCGCACGTCACTACACTGTGCACATGCATGTAGCGCTAGGAACATGGGAAGGGTTGGGAGACTTGATCCCTACTAGCTATGGTTGCTCACCCCTCCTTGTGTTTGCTTGTTTTCTAGGGACTTACAGGCGTTAGGTGGATACACCAAAGTGGAAGACCATCTTCATTTTATTGTTCAGTTCAGTAATGTAATTTTATAATTTATGTTACCCCAAGGGGGGGAAATGTAATAAGGCATTGAACTGTAGTATGGAACATGGTTGGTTTGTGACCCCTTTGATGTTTGAAATTAAATAAAGATGTGGCTTGTTTGTTTATTGTAATTGTTAGTTTCTTTGGTGTGGCATCCAGTAATCCAACCCCTTTACCCTCCGTGTGGGTGAACGGGGAGTCACGTACCGGTTTCCCCGGGTCGGAAATCCGGGGCGTGACAGTATGGTATCAAAGCCAGGTTTAGTTGGCCTAGGGTAGTGGGCGGACCTGGTTATCCTAAGTCCTTTGGAGGACCCTAGAGGGACATGCTTGATCAACATGGTCCTCTTTGAGCCTCCAAGGTGTACTTAGGGTAGTCCAGTCTTGTGGTAGGATTTGCATGCATTGGCATTAGGGCACTAGTTGCATTTGCTGTGAATGCGTGCTAAAGCTGTGGAAAATGTGGATAAGATAATATGATTAAGTGTGAAATGTGCAACTCGATTTGTTTGGCAATGCGTACCAAACTGTAAAATGTGATTGATACAATGTATGTGTGTAATGTCATGTGATAGTGGAATTGATCAGTGGGGTAGAGGTAGTGACGCGATAGATTATAAATTCGTTTTGACGTTTGTGCTTCTTACTTCGTGTAGTAAGAATGCCGCCGAGGAGAGGGACACGTGCGTCGGGGCGGTGGGCGATGAGTCATATGCCCATGAGGGTCCGGATGCGGGACAATCCGTTGGAGGGCATGCATTGTTCTTGGCACGGCTACGAAGGCATCCGGCTGGAGGTACGTGAGCTACGGGACGGACTCCGGCAGGAGGTTCGGGAGGAGGTGCGCCGTGAGATGGCGGCACACGGGTGGTACCACCACCACCACCACCGATGGGGGAGCTGCCTCGTGAGCGTGAGAGTTCGCTGGGTGGTGTACCGACTCGTGCGAGAGGATGACGTGGTGACACGGTTCCGAAAGGAACAACCTCCCGATTCAAGGGGGAAGGTGATCCCGTGGTAGGCCGAGCGGTGGTTGAGGCGGATCGAGCATATGTTCTCCTTTCTCCTGCCCCAGGAAGAGGATAAGGTGCGACCGGCCATTCGGCAGTGGAGGGGGATGCTTTGGAGTGGTGGACGAGTGTCGCGGGGAGCCGTGCGGTGCGACTCATGCTTTGGGAGGAGTTCTCTTGCAACTCTTCCATGATGAGTTCTTCCGGAATCGGTGAGATGGCGAGAAGAGGGAAGAATTCGGCAACTTGAAGCAGGGATCCAGGACGGTACCCAGTATGAGCGGGAGTTCCGAGTTTGAGTAGGTTTGCTCCGAGACCGTGGCAAGGGAGGACCCGAAGGCCCACAAGTTCACTTTGGGCCTTAGGCCGGCCCTTAGGCGGTGGGTGGCAATTCTACGCTTGAGGACCTATCTATGAGGTTGTGAAGACGGCCCGTATAGCCGAGAGAGAGCTGGATGATGGGAGGCGGGCCCATCGGGGTCGCGATTGCAAAGTGGGCTTGATCGAGATGCAGGGCCCAAGAGGCTCAAGACGGAGGAGAGGGATAGCGATTCTTTTCGCGATCGGGGTCGGACATACGTGAACCCCTGGGAGGTTCACCTTTGGCGGAGGAAGATAGGGTGGTCCATACGGGGTCCACTAGCAGTTGTCCTTCCCGTGGAGAGCAGGGTCACTTCGGGGGGAGTGCCCCAAGAAGGACCCGGCCGCAACAACGCGGGACGAGAGAGCCATTTGCGCCGGGTTTGCGGGAGTGGCAACAGGGGAGCGGGGGCGTGGCATCCAGCGTGTGGAGTGATGCGCTTCCGTGCACCAGTGAGAGACCGACTCGTCGGTGGCGGCCCGGCCAGCGCAGGATCCGGTCGGACCCGACCTCGGGGGAGGCCGGAGCGACGACGGTCGATCTTGAGGCGATCGGGCGGGAGCCGCCTAGTGAGTGAGCCGACCAGTGGCACGGGCCAAGGGAGGGTGTTTGCAGATGCGATACCCCAGGAGGAGGCCCAGCCACCACCTTCACCTGAGCGAGGAGGGAGCGAGGACCATCGGTGGTTAAAGGTACTCTTTTGATCTCCCGCATGCTTGCTTATTCTTTTCGATACGGGTGCATCGCGTTCTTTTATTCTTTGAGCTTATAGTTGAGGGCTTGGGGTTAACGTGTGTTGAGGCGGAGAGGCCCTTAGTTGTAGAGCCTCCGGTGGGAGGTATGATTGGGTGCGACACGTTTGCCGCGATTGTGTGTTAACCATGGGTGATGTGGAGCCGAGTTTCGACTTGCATGTGATGCCTTTGCGTACTTTTGACCCGATCTTGGGTATGGATTGGCTTATGGCTTTCCAAGCCAAGATAAAGCGTTACCGCGGCGTGTATCCTTCGTGTCACCCTGAGAATCTCTTGTACTTGCAAGGGGAGTGGGATCGTGGGGCGAGTCGAGCCGGGCAGTGTTGGACGGTGGGGTGCCATTACCCACGAGGTTGGCAGCCACGACCTTCTTTGAGAAGGGGAAGGTGTAAAAGAGGGTGTGGCCCGTTATTGTGGACTAATTTCGGGATGTTTTTCTGAAGAGTTGAGGAGTTTGCCACCTAAGAGAGTGTGGAGTTCACCATTGAGTTGGTGCCGGGGACGGGTCCGATTTCCCAAGTAGCGTATCGTATGGGGCCATCCGAGTTGGGGAGCTTCCGAGGCAAATCGAGGAGTTGGTGGGCCGGGGGTATATCGGACCAGGTACCTCACCTTGGGGTGCTCCGGTGCTCTTTGCTAAGAAGGGCGATGGCACATTTCGTCTCTTCATCGACTACGGGGGAAGTCGAATTCGGTGATTGTGAAGAACAAGTACCTATTGCCTCGGATAGATGACTGTTTAACCAATTGAGTGGGGCCTAGTGGTTTTCCAAAATCGATTTACGGTCGGGGTATCACCAACTCAGGGTTAAGGAGGAGGACATCCCTAAGACGGCTTTTCGGTGCAGGTATGGGCATTATGAGTGGGTAGTGATGCCTTTCGGGCTCACTAACGCACCAACGGTGTTCATGCATTTGATGAACCAGGTCTTTGCTCCATACTTGGATTCATTTGTGCTGGTGTTTATTGATGATATCTTGGTGTATTCCAAGACCGAGAAGGAGCATGTGGAGCACTTGGCAACAGTGTTGCAAACCTTGAGGGACTAGCAGCTGTTTGCTAAGTTTAGCAAGTGTGAGTTTTGGCTACAGGAGGTTCACTTTCTTGGCCATGTGGTGTCAGCTGAGGGAGTTAGGGTGGACCCAGCCAAGATTGAGGTTGTGACATCATGGGCGAGGCCAACCAACGTTTTTGAGATCCGTAGCTTTCTTGGCTTGGTGGGGTACTATTGTCATTTTGTCGAGGGGTTCTCCCGTTTGGCGGCCCCTATGACGGCGTTGACTAGGAAAGGAGTGAAGTTTGAGTGGACGGACAAGTGCCAGCAGGCGTTTGAGGCTCTCAAAACTCGTTTGACCACTGCACCTGTGTTGAGGTTGCCTAGGGAGGATATTCCGTATGAGGTATTTTGCGATGCGTCCAGGGTTGGTTTGGGGTGTGTGCTTATGCAGAAGCACAGTGTGGTAGCTTATGGGTCAAGGCGGTAAACAAACTCATGGCAGAATTACCCTACCCATGATCTTGAGTTGGCGGCTGTCATCTTCGCCCTGAAGAGTTGGCAACATTACCTTTTGGGGGGAGAAGTTCGTGGTGTTCTCGGATCACAGGAACCTTGGTACATCTTTACTCGAAGGACTTCAATTTGAGGTAGAGGGATGGGTGGGTATTTGCAGACCTTTGACTTTACTCTTGCCTATACCCGGGCAAGGGTAATGTTGTGGCCGACGCGTTGAGCGAGAAAAGGGAAAGCTGAGGTGGCCGTGAGAGAGTGGAAGCCGATGGAGCAATCGGCGATGTTGCGGTACGGCATGTTGTTCGTGATGGTGGGACCGATCCGAGTCCTTTGGTGGTTGTGCTTGAGTTTGATAACGTGCATTTTATGCCATTATTCTAGTGTTTATTTAGGATGTTTAAGAGCATGATTAGAGCCTTATTGCTTCATATATCATATATATTTGCTCTAACCCCTAGGAAGATGCTACTTGCAAATACATGCGTTTTTAAGCTGTTTTGGCAGATTTTGGAGCTCACTTTTGACATAGTAGATGGCCTCAAACAATTGGCGTGCAAGAACAAAAGTTTCTTAGAATGATGTCCTCTACCTACCACAAAAATTTCAGAGCATTTGGAGCTGCACGTGAATTCACCCATTTCACGTGCAAGTCAATTTTTGCCTCTCGGGCCTCTACGGGATGCAAGGGAAGCTTGGGGGAGAAGTTTGAGCTGATTTGGAGTTGCACGTGAATTCACCATATCATGTGCAAATTGGTGTGCAGAGATATTTTTGGACCGATCGTATCGTTTTTTCATGCTGATCATTTGTTTCTGAAGGCCCATGTCCAAATTGTGGTTGGAAGATAGAGATTTTAAAGTTTCAAGTGTTACTTATCAAAACTACGCCGTTTTGATAAATGGGCTAGGTACACACCTCAAGCCCATCCAAACTCTATAAATACAACCTCCACGCCCTCTGCTATGCATCCCTAGACCCCCTACATGTTTTTAGAGAGAGAGAGAGGCTCCACGACTTGGAGGTTGCTCCTTGACCTAGGAGAGCAGCCGTCGTAGCAGCCGTTGCGGATTTTGGAGCCTGGATTTGAAGCTTTGTTGCGCGCATGGATTAGAAGAAGATGTTGAGCTTTTCTGCTTTGTGTTTGCTTGTAATCATGCGTGAGTAGTCTTTTAATCTAGGGGAGCAATGTAGCCCCTTGTTGCTTTCTTTGTGTTTATGAATATTTGGGTTTGGATGATTGAGTTTTGCATGTTTTTATGAATCTATTCTTAATTCCATCTTTGGATGTACACCTTGGTATTCTTAGCCCTAGCCTGCGGGGCGGATTGAGATTCATAACTTATTTGTAATTGGTGTGATCATTATCTTTTTGCAAGTATGATTTATTGGCTTTGCATGTTTGTGTGTTTAGATGACCATTCTGGCATACAACTCTTAAAAGGACCTCAATGACCATTTGTTGTCCTTGGCTTGTGTTTAGCATGTTTTCAATCAGACAACCCTAATACCATGAACCAGTAGAGATAACATAAGGAGGTGAAATTGTGACCCTAGATGCTTTTAATCCTTGAATCTTAATCTTAAAATCAGTTTACTTTCTTTGTTTATTCAGAAAACCAAATAAAAATTAGATCTTTAGTTTAAAAAAGAAAACTTTTGGCCAAGACATTTTATAGAACAAGAGTAATTGGGTGTTTTGATTTGAGAACTAGAGAACTAGGCTAATCCCTGTGGGTTCGACTCCTTGCTTAATGTCTATTCTTTTAGTGCAAACCTAGGGAATTTATTATCTTGAAGAGAGATTTAACGACATTAGCTAGCTCTTTTAGAGAGGTTAAAAATCTGTCTGTCAGAGTTGTACCAGCGCGTCCGGGAGGAACAGTTGGGTGACATTGAGTGTGAGGTTCTCCGTGCCCGTATTGAGGCTGGGGAGCTATCTGAGGACTGGACAGTGGGTCCTCAGCATGAGTTGTCTTTTCAGGGGCGGTTGGTAGTGGCTTCTTCCCTCAGGGATGAGGTGATGAGGGAGTTTCACCAGTCTAGAGTTGCTGTGCATCCAGGGGGTACGAAGATGTACCATGCGCTTCGAGGACATTTTTGGTGGCCTGGGATGAAACGCGATATGGCTGCCTTTGTTTCGCAGTGCCTCACGTGTCAGCAGGTGAAGGCTGAGCATCAACGGCCGGCGGGCATGTTACAGCCCTTGCCCATAGCGGAGTGGAAGTGGGACCACATAGCAATGGATTTTGTGACTGGTCTTCCACCCACCATAGGGAGGAAAGATATGATTTGGGTGAGTGTGGATCGACTCACAAAGTCGGCCCATTTCCTGGCTGTTCACGAGCGGGACTCTATTGGGACGTTGAGTTATCTATACATGAACGAGATTGTGAGACTACATGGAGTACCATCATCGATTGTCTCTGATCGGGATTCGAGGTTCACTTCCCATTTTTGGGCAGGTTTGCAGGCGGCTATGGGGACCAAACTTCACTTGAGTACAGCCTTTCACCCTGAGACTGACGGCCAGACAGAGAGGACGAATTAGACTTTGGAGGACATGTTACGGGCCTGTGTTAGATTTTGGGTGTTCGTGGGTGACTCACCTTCCTTTGGTGGAGTTTGCCTACAACAACAGTTATCAGGCATCCATTGGGATGGCTCCTTTTGAGGCGTTGTATGGGCGGCCGTGTCGATCACCATTGTGTTGGACCGAGGTGGGGGAGACAGCTCTCTTGGGACGACAGTTGGTTCAAGAGGCTACCGAGAAGGTTAAGTTGATTCGTCGGCGTTTGTTATCAGCTCAAAGTCGGCGAAATCTTATGCGGATCAGGAGGCGACCTTTGGAGTTCTTGTTGGTGATCATATGTTTCTTTGTGTTTCTCCACGTCGTGGACATCGACGGTTTGGGCGAAGTTCCAAGCTATCTCCGCGGTTTATTGGTCCTTTTGAGATTCGGATCGTGTGGGAACTGTGGCTCACCGGTTAAGCGTTACCACCGCGGGTGAGTCGAGTGCACAACGTGTTTCACGTGTCCCGGTTGAGGAAGTACCATCCCGACCCCACTCATGTGATCGATTGGGGGACATTGGACATTGAGGAGAAAGGCTTTGCGTGGTCGTCTTTATTCCTTTGGCTCGCGTGCGTAGCGGCAAGTGGCATTGAGGAGGAGATATGGGAACGTGAGTCCGTGATGCGTGAGCAACACCCGGAGTTGTTCGAGGACGAACAATGTTAAGGGTGGGAGGTGGTTGTAGTGATATGTTTTCTTGTGGCTCGTGATTTGGTGTATTTGTATTCTACTTGTAAGGCGGTATTTTTATTAAGATGTGTTTTGAGATTACAATGTGTTTGAGATGTCTTGTTGTGTTGTGTGATCCATCACAGGCGTTGTGGCTGTTGTCTTCCGATTGGGCCGCATGTGTGTTTTTCTTTGCATGTCGTTTCTTTTCGAGGACGAAAAGTCTTAAGGGGAGAGGATGTAATGACCGTGTGTAGAAGTTAACCACAAACACCTTGGATGTTGGTGCACAAGTTTGAGGTAGAGATGAGTCCAGGGGACTTTGGGAGGTGCGTGTGACAAGTGATAATGTGCATTTTTGCCCTAGGAAGATCTTATGCATATGCGGGCGTTTTTAGGCTATTTTTCAGGTTTTGGAGATTTATTTTGACCTAGTAGATGGGCTCGAATGAATTGGCGTGCAAACCAAAGATTCTTAGAATGATGTCTTTATCTACCACGAAGTTTCGAGGCCAAACGGACGTGAACGTGAATTGGACCCATTTGGCGTGTAAGGTTTTATTGCATGGATGTCTTTTACATGATGCAAGGAGGCTTGGGGTAGAGTTTGAGTGCATTTGGAGCTGCATGCCATTGGGGAGTGGCGTTCAAATTGGCGTGCAAGCATGTTTTTGCATGGTTACCTTGGTTTTTGTCATTCCAATCATCTTTTCCCAAAGGACCATGTTGGAATTGTGAATATTTTGGTGTGTATGGATGTGGGAAGGTCATAGCTTGTTCCATCAAACTACGTCGTTTTGATCTTTGGGATTCAACTTAATCGAAACTACGTCGTTTTGATGTTGTGTTGTCCATATAAGGATGAGGAGCCCTCTGTTTTAGGTTTTAGGGTTTGTTGTTCCACCGGCCGTCGCGGAGAGAGAGAGAGAGGGAAGAAGAGAGCACAGTGGGTCTTTGGAGCGTCTTGCGTGGGTGGTCGGAGCATCTTGCGTGAGTGGTCGGAGTCTTGCGTGGAAATGGGAGTAGGAGAACATACTAGGTAGGGGTTAAATTGCTTCCTAAGTCCTCCTACTATCTAGGGTTCTAGGGCAAATTATGGATTATACTTGTTTATATATGTATGTAATCCATATAGGTGTGATCTCTTATATGGATGTTGGCATGATAGCATTTTGGTGTGATTCATGTTGTTGCATCTTTATATGTTCGATAGAAATACTGTGTGAATATAGGTGTGTATATATGCCTATGTATGCATCTTTGGTGTTTGTTATTGCTGAATGGTTGGGTTTGTGCACTTGTGAACGGGTGCACACAAGTGTTTGGTTTTATCTTAAGTGACCGTAGTGTGTGTTGTGCGCATGAGCGTGGTATACGGCACGTAGAGGCGGTTAAATTACTTTTGGCTGGGAGCGGTTAAATTACTTTGCCTAAGGCGGTTAAATCGGTGGCCTGAAGGCGGTTAAATTACTTGCTTGAGATGTGGTTTGTTAGCCGGTGTGGCTAAAGCTGAGGTTACACCGCTTGTGTGGAATGTTTTATTTTCTCTTTCCCTAATACGCACGTCACTACACTGTGCACATGCTGTAGCCGCTAGGAACATGGCAAGGGTTGGGGAGACTTGATCCTCTTGTTTGTGGTTACTCACCCCTCTACTTGTGTTTGCTTGTTTTCCCGGGGACTTACGGGCGTTAGGTGGATACACCAAGGTGGAAGACCATCTTCATTTTATTGTTCGATTCGATTAATGTAATTTTATAATTTATGTAACCCCAAAGGGGGGAATGTAATAAGGGATTGAGCTGTAGTATGGAACATGGTTGGTTTGTGACCCCTTTGATGTTTGAAATTAAATAAAGATGTGGCTTGTTTGTTTATTATAATTGTTAGTTTTGCTCGTGTGGCGTCAATAATCCGACCCCTTTACCCTCCGTGTGGGTGAGCGGGAGTCACGTACCGGTTTCCCGGGTCGGAAATCCGGGCGTGACAGGAGGTTAGGGTGCCGTTGTAGATGAAAGTTGAAGGGCGAGAGGGAAGGCGAGGTCTTAGGGATTGAAAGAAGCAATGAGAGTTTTAGGGATTTGAAATGAGTAACACTCGTGTTCGCGAGAATGACCCGAGAATATATAAGACCGGAGTCCGTAAATGTCGGCGGGTCTAGGAATGTAAGCGAGTGAAATAGTAAACCGCTTGAGGGCTGATGTCATAGGTCTTGATATCGATGCGCCTCCGAATTAAAAGATGATGTGGAGACGGCATGACCAAGGAAGGGTAACAGTTGTTTGCCTTAGGGAAGTGTGAGCATCGAGATATTCATTTAACGAAACATCATGATTCCTCCTCAAAAGCACGCGATATATAATAAGACATGAAGTAGCCATGATTTGTGATGTCGGGAGTCCGGAGGAATGAACCGACAATGATCGGGAATTAATGATAGTCGAGTGGCAGTATCCGGATGAAAAGTAGACCGTGTCACGTAGTAAAGAGTGCGGTTAAAAGAAGTAGATTCCTTTCTTTGTCAATAAGTCGAAGAGAAGAAAGTACCATGACTTGAAATCACAGACTATGGACTAGATTTATCGATAAGGTTACGAAAGGCTACGAGACACATTGGCTTCTAAAAATAAGCTAAGAGGACAAAAGCTTAACAGGCAAGGATTAGTACGAATAGGAGAGAAATAGACGTAAAGAGCTATATAATCCGAACTAATGAGTAGCGGAGAACTTATCATTACGAAGAATGAAATAGACGTATCATCTTAAAGAATGATCAATGTAGTTGAATCAGGGGCATATGTCGGATAATAAATACACAAGTTCATATATAGGTCGACATAGCGATAGCTAAGTCTGCCAACAGCGTAGCTAAGATTAATTAAAAAATCATATGATTTGACCAAACTAGGATTCATGAGTGAAAAATGAGGACGTGGACACATGTCAAAGCAAACGATTGATTATCCGATTAAAATGCATGGTTGAAGAAAAAAATACGTCAAGCGTCATGATTACGACTGACAACGCATGTCCAGTCGGATCCGGAAGTAAAGGTTTAGAGGAGGAGTATCGAGACATATTAGGGGTTATTACTGAAATAGATGAAGCTTAGGCTCCCACATAGATCATTCGATCCTCTCGATGAAAGGCTCCCCTCGAATAGACGCAGAGGGAAAGAGGTCATGAGACGTATACGGGGGTATTACTTGAATAATTTGTAAAACATTTCTCCAGTACATTGTACAATCCTCTCGGTAGACCTTTACGGCTTAAAGAAATTCAGCACGGTCTATCGTTTTTGAAAACTATACTTAGTGACGGTTGCGATTGTGTATTATCCACTGACGTCCGAAGTAACCCATTCACTTTCTTGACAATATATGTTAATCAAGTAATCTAAATGAACAAGTATTTGTCATGTGGTGATCAGTGGAAATTAAGATCATGAAACCGGAATGAGGTTAATCATATAAACTTTAATCATGTTTGCTTAAAGCGACTTGGTCGGAAACGTAACGTCCTCCCGATTATGAGATTCTTTATCGATATCGAAGCATGAAGCACATTAGGCGGTAAGTATGATCATCATTAAGATCAGTATGTATATAACACTCACTATCAATAAAAGCCCAATGCATGTTATGTAAACAACTATTGATGGATATTAGGTGAAGCTATGTAGAAAAGTCAAGCATACCTAATTTGAGAAAAGTTAGGAAAATCTTTATCGGTAGGGGCTTTGTAAGTATATTCGCCGATTGATCTTCGGTATAACATGTTCGAGGATATATGCTTTTTAAGAACATGATCGCGAATGAAATGATGCCTGACCTCAATATGTTTGTCTTTGGATGCATGACGGGATTATTCTTGATAGCGATAGTTGGTATTATCGTAGTAAAGTGGAACAGATGTCATGTTTTAGCGTGATCGGTAAGTTGACTTTGCATCCGAGAACTATGTCTTGCGGCTAACTCCAACAACTATATATTCCGCTTCGATGTAGATGTTGATACGGATTAACTTCTTCTTGGACAAAGAGATCAATGTTGTTTACAAGGAATTGGCATGTACCAGTGCTTTTTTACGTACATGCGACATCAAGAAATCCGACGTAGAATATAGGATAAGCGAAGTTGGACTCTTTTGGGTACGAGTCCAAATTAATTGTCCCTTTAAGATACCTTAATATCCATTTTACATGAAGCATATGTGACTCTTTGGGATTACTTTGATATCTTACTTGTAGTCAGATTTGCAAACATTATAATACGGGCGACTTCTTTGTAAGATCTGACAGGATCGATCATCCCTGTGCTCGAGTCACATTCAGTGATTTGCCATCAACATCTGGGTCCAACTTGGCATTGAGCGGCATTGGAGTTTTTGACGGAGACGAACCTTCATACAAACTTCTTGATTAAGTCGCGAATATACTTGGCTTGGTTTATGAAGGTCCCTTCCTTCGGTTGTTTGACTTCGATTCCAAGGAAGTAGGACAGTTCTCCCATCATACTCATCTCAAACTTGCCGGTCATCGACTTGTAAACTCGTCCCAAAGTTTCGGATTAGTTGATCCAAAATGATATCATCCGCGTATATACTGTACGATCGAGCATGTCCTTTCTCTTTTCGTGAGAATAGCGTGGTGTCGATCTTCCCTTTTTGAAAGTTGTTAGTAAGTAAGAATTCGAAAGTGTATCGTAGGAGGCTGCGGCTTACGTTACATCGTCTTTGGATTACGAGGCTTTCCACGGACGTCCGAGCACCACGTCGGCCAAAAGGCATGCCGGGATAAGCGACAATCCTACATGGGGGAGTCGGTCAGTGAAATGTGATATATGCTCTCGAGACCAATTTTGAGAATTCTGATCACGAACCTTAGCGAATCCCCTTGAGAGAATGTATCGGAGATTTGGCAGCTCATTCAGAGATAAAAGCGCCGATGAACACTACACTCGATCTCGAATAAATGACAAGTTCTTTCGATCCTTCCTGGGATCATTTACTACTCAACGACTCGGATGCGAAGCGTTAAAAAGCGCCATTCGCCTTGAAGAAATATACGGAGAGCTTCCGACTCATGAGGTCAGATTCGGATACAACTCGGCCGTGATGAGGAGAATGCTCGGAAAGAAAAAGGGAGTAGCCTCGAAAGCTACGGAATGCTCCGGTAATCAGTGAAAGGATGATACGGATAAGTCGGAAAATTCGAACTCGAGACGCGAAAGGAAATAGCTCTTCTTGTTAAATCCGCTGACGATTCCTTCGGAAACGAAAAAGGATTGAGGAAGAGGCTCCTCGTCATCCCGGAAGGAAGGAACGATCGGAGTCGAGCTCCCGAGAATGCTGTAAGCTTGGGAAACCCGGTCCTTGGGCCCAGGGAATGCCAGATTCAAATCTAAGACGACGAGAGAAAAGTGACAAGGTTCTTCTCGACGTGCCACCTCGGTTTCTTGGCAAAAACAAGAGGAAGGCGTTCGTGACAAAAGTACATCGGTGGCTCGGAAGAAGAGGAGGAATCCTCGGATGATGAGTCGACTCTTAGCCGAACGTGCGCCTCATGGCAAATACGAGGTACCCATACATCTCTGAACTCATGAGTAAAATAGAATCTCTTGTTCCTGAACGTGATCATGAAAAGAATGAGAGACTAATAATTACTCGAATGTACGAAGATATGGAGAAGTCGGAATAAACGTCTTGAATTTACTATTGCTAGACTTGAAAAAGACATAGCTGACTTCAGAGGAAAACAAACTTGGTATCACGATCTGAGGGCTGAAAATCATACACTTATACCGATCTCTCGAGCACAAAGTTATTGTAAAAAGACTCGAGAATGAACTAGACCGGGAAAAGGGAAATAAATCGCAGTGGCTTAAATCCGGGGAAATGGCACGTTCGTTGGGGTGGTACGGATAATGTTACGAGTCAAACCTAACTGATACCACTTGATGGTCCCCTTGGAGCCTAGAGGGGGTGAATAGGCTGTCCAAACTCTTTTCATTCTCGTATGACACAAAACCTCATCACAGTTAAGTGATAGAATCACTTTACGGAAGATAACGAGATAGTGGAAGTATTTTGTTTTATTATCAAAAGATAAATACAAGAAAATGAAGTAAGAACTCTCTTCGCTCTGTTCTGAAAAGGATTCACGCTCTCGACTTAGTCCGTTTGAGGCATTAGGCGGTTGGTAATCACGTAGCTTTTAAGTTCTTGAAATCCTGTGATATTCCTTATTAAGTATGTATTGGTGACTTGGTTATTTACCAGGTGTTTGGCATATCCGCTCTTGTCGAGATCAGGATTATGTATCTGTCCTTAGCACTGTTCTCGAGTGTATCTCTGGGATTAATAACATATCTTCTGCAGCGATCAAAGCAAGATCTGAGATCAAGTACATGTAAGGCTTTATCGACCTTATCCAGGTGAAGGCTTGATCCAACCACTGACGAATCGAAACTTATCGTACCGTGATCCGATACTATCTGAAAATAAGTGATCTTGGTAAGAGACCGAATGGACCTTCTTAATTTTATTAATCGATTAAATTATTATTTATTAATTTTTGTTGGATCAAACCTTATTTGGATGATCGCGGATAAAACCCTTGTAATTTGATTTGAGTCATTCTGTATTTATGTAAGTTGTTGCGAGAACATATGATCTTAATGTTCGGACCTTCACTCGTGAGAGCAAATCCCCGGATAAGTCACATGTCTGATTGAACGAAAGTGAGTGTCGTGAAACCTTGGTAAATAACAAAATCTCCA
>CM042084.1:31527563-31551934 GCA_023512835.1 Taxillus chinensis | reverse complement strand
CTAATTTTTGCTTTTCCTTTCCCTCGATCTACCAGAACCTATTGTCACCAAATTTGACTGTGCCCTTACTCTTTCTGAGATAATTTCAAGCTTTCGTATCACGTCCCCGATTCCGGGAACCGGAACCGGGTAAATGACTTCCCTTGCCCGCACCCGAAAGGTCAAGGGGTTGGTGACTAACACCAATAGAGACTACACCGTGGGTGCCGTCTCAAGTATGCAACCCCGTACAAGTCATACACCAAGGGTAATCCTGTACTTTCCCATATATCATCATGCATACAAAGAGTCAAAGAGTCATACAGACATCACATCATACGGTATGCAAATACAACCGTCCACGGACCCATGTCCGGGATATCACATAAAACAATACGAATATAATCGTATTATACATCGAGTAGTGGGCGTCCTCCCGGAAGAAAGTCCTCCACTAGTCTCGGTCACACCTCGAAAGGGTAAACAACAAGTAGGGGTGAGCGACAAGCCCCGTAGGTGACCCTAACACTCCACATCATGCAACACACATAAGTCTATACTATATGCTCGGTGTACTCGTGCACCGTGTAGTGTACACAAACATCGGGACTCGCCTGCAACAAATATCAGGACAACTTGTCCACGATCCTCCATGGGATCCTAGCTCAGAGCACTCAGCCCTAGCTCCACGAGCTCAACGGCTCAACTCAGGCCTTAGCCTGTCCACAGCGCAATATGCCCGGCCACAGTCGCCACACAGGCCTGCCATTGGTTCATATGCCTGCCACGTCAACCACATAGCACCATCGGTGCATCACGGTGAGAACCCAAACAAGTCACGGAACCCAAGTCCCAAATCCACAAACCAACATACCAACACCAATATGGTCTTAAGGTGTACAACACTCCCTTTAAAAGCTAAACCGTCTTCACAAGTCGATCTTCATTCCTTGACTAAGGAAGGAGATACCCATAGCAGCTATTTTCTTGCAATTCAAAGTCCCGGCATTGGGTTCCCTTATCATAAATAAGTTAATCTGATTTTTGGGGATTTTTCTGAGATGTCTAACCCCACTTTCCAAAAATTCACCACTACAAACTTTTGGGTTTTTCCGAGATTTTACACTAAAACCCAATTTTCACATTTTGAAAGAGTGGGAATTAATTTTTCTAGTATTTTTCTTTGAATCCAAATGGGGGGTATTTCGTTATTTACATTACTTAAATGTGGAGAGGCATAATGGTTACAATGTAAATGGACCAGTCGATCCACCGACTGGGCACCGTCCAACCTCGAAAGCGCCCCGCTCGAGACACCTTGCTCGACCTTGCTGCTCGATTCTCGCTCGACACTCTAGGCTCGAGCATCATGCTCGAGCTCCTTGCTCGAGGTCTCGCTCGACACTCTGCTCGAGGCTACATTCCTGCTCGATGCTTCTGCTCGACGCCTCCGCTCGAGACTCGCGAGACTCTACTCGAGCTAGCCTCGAGCGGTTCCCGCCGCAAATTTCCGATTGCGTTCTTTCCCCTTAAGTCCCAAAACCCAATTATACTCGTTAAATTTCCATTTTTATGCAACAATTCATCCCTATGAAGGGTTTCTAACATCATCTAGCCATATTAGGCTACCAAACAACCTAAATCATCTAGGTTTCATGCTCAATTTCCATTTTCCCCCAATTTCTAGGGTTCATCACGAATTTGCATGATTTCATCAAATTCTTACATGTTAATCCAATAAAAATGACAAGAAAAGGGAGAAGAATCAATGGAACACCTACTTGGAATGATTCTTGATGCTTGAACGAGCTCAAAACGCCCCAAATCGAAGGCTCCAAGCTTCTTTCTCTCTTTCTCTCTCTAAGCTCTCCAACGCAGACGCAGAAACGTGAAGCGTAACGTGGAAGCTCTCCTTCCCCCTATTTATATTTCCGTATTTTCTTTCATTAATAAATACCAAAAATATTAATTGACCACCCGAGGTCACGAACTCTAAATTGAGCCCAAGTACGATCAAAACGCTTGAAATGACGAGCACAACACTATTCGGATATTATCACACTCAAATGACCGCTCAAACGCAAAGTCAACCAATAAACCCCGAAAAGTCAACAATCGGGTCAAACGGGGCCCCGACTCGAATCGGGCCCAAGTACAGTCAAAATGCTCACATCGACGACTACACTACCGTCCAGATGGTTGCATTCCCATAGAATGACTATCTCTTAAGACTGCCCAAATACGAGTCTTTACATTCTGTTTCCATTCATGTGTGAGGTACAACCACTATCTAGTATCCATGTTGTATCATTGTTATCTACTTTTAGTGCTATCTCGGCTACATTAGCTTTCTCCTTTGGCCTGTACTCCATCTTAATAGATGAAGGTTTGATAACATTGACACTTGGCCAGTTTTCACAACCTTAACATCAACTCCATTGTACACTTTTCTCTGTGCCTGTTGATGTCGCTCCTTTAGGATCTGTCCTAGTAGAATGGTCATACATCTTCTTGCTGTGTGACCCTTCTTACCACACCTACAACAATAGATATAAGCCAAACTAAATCTATGACCTTTGCTCTTTTGGGTTCTGTTGCATTGTTTAGATTTGTGTCCTTGCAACCCACAACCGAAACAATACCCTTTAAACCTTCAATCCTTTGAACTCTTTGTTCCGAGCTTGCCTCAAATTAACAATGGGAGTCTTCTTCGACTCACTTGTTGCCTTTGGCTTTTCAATATTCTTTGACACCACCTTGGTAGTTTCACAACTTTTGCCCTTGATTTTGGCTTGATCATGATTTCTGATTTCCCTTGCTTTTGAGCTCTCTGGACTTGTAAACTTTTTCTTTTGCAAATGAAACCTAAGCTTACAGACCTCAGCCTCCAATTGTTTTGTATTTAATCTTCCTGATTCAAGTTCTTGTGTAAGATCATCTACAGCTTGCTATATTCTTCAATCTTTACTTTTGATTCCATCAACAGTTTACTGGAATCATCATAAAGAGCTTCAATAACTTTCTTCAGAGATTTAATTGTGGCCCTCTATTCAATTATATACTTCAGAGCTCGATTCAGTTCTTCTCCAAAATCATATTCTAGTTATTCCTTTTCACAATCTTCCTCTTATGAAAGTTCATCTTCTTCCTAACTTTGTTACTGCATGGGCGCCATGAATACTTGTTCTTCAACAGCATCTGATGCCTCCTCCTCACCGAACTTGAATCCTCTAAAACATCACTAAGATAGTTCCTTAGTTTGCTCGCTTCGTTTTCTTTGTGTGCTTGCTCTTTTTCTAGAACTGTGGCTTCTTCTTCCTGTATTGATTATCATCAACATTTCTCTCCTTAGTGTCCATCTTATCACTTGGACACTCTTGAGCAAAATGTCCTCGGCCTTTATCACGCCCTGGATTTCTAATCCGAGGAAACCGGTTTGTGACTCCCCTTTACCCACCTGGTGGATAAGGGGGTAGGATACAAGGTTCCACACAGGATGTTACATCTTCCACATCGGATAATCACCAAGGCAATTTAATTAGCTTTATTAGATTTGAAACACAATTAACGTTCACAAACCAAACATGCCTTTATTACAATTAAGTTTCCCCTTATAATATCTCCCCCTTTGGGGTTACAAAGGTCCCACAAAAATTAACAACACAAAATAATATTAAACAAAGCAATAAAGCCGAACTGTCTTCCACCTTGGTGTTCCCACTTAATGCCTGTAGGTTCCTGAAAAGTAAACAAAACACAACAGGAGGGGTGAGCAATCACAGCTCGGTAGGGATCATGTCTTTCCAACCCATCCCATGCTCCTAACATCTACATGTTGACGTGCACGAGTGCCGTGTCGTGGCAATACTATATAGACAGGCCATAATCAACATTTATACACAAACAAGCCACATCAACAGGTACAACCATTGCCATAGCCACACAGGCTCCATAACCAGCCACGAGCTTCCACAACCACAGGGCTCCATAACCAGCTTCGAAGGCTCCAGCCACACAGGCATACAATCAAACACATAGCATACATCTCGACCACTCGGGCATACAATCAAACACATATCATACATCTCAGCCACAAAGGCATATAATCAAACACATAACATGCATCTCAGCCACACAGGCATACAATCAAACACATATCATACATCTCGCCACACACATGCATATAATCAAACACATAACATGCATCTCGGCCACACAGGCATGCAATCAAACATATAACATACATCTGGATCAACAATCATTATATCAAGTATACTTTCCCCCCGAAAACCCCAAGGTTTCCCACGTGATCCTACAAAGGGAACGAAGCCTAATGAACCATAGGCGTCCCAATGGCCTGTAGGGCCCACTGCCCCGCAACGAACCCCGAGAGTTCCCATACCCTAGACTCAACGTCAAAATTAAACGAAACATGCCATTGAAGGCCAACATCCATATAGGAGATCACAACTATATGGATTTTTATATATATATATATATATATATATATATTTCACAATGGTATCAGAGCCTGTCGATCGCAGGTGTGGTAGAGTAAGGTGTTAGATCCAAGGAAGTAAGTCCCGTTGAAGCCGATGGATAGGCGTGTTTGGGCAGTAATACCTTGAGTTAAGCCAACGTACCGGCCTGACCTTTTACTCTACACCATTGACCGTTTGACGTCTTCGATTACCTTCACCATGATTGCTTTGAGGTCTATCTTTGGGCATGCAGCATTACTTTGAGGTCCTTAATTGGGCGTGCGGTATTGCATTGAAGTCCTTAATTGGGCGTGCAGCAATAGTCTATTGTTTAGCTTTGAGGTCCTTTATTGGGCGTGCAGCTTACTAAGACTCCATCCACCACCGTGAATTATGATCAAGGTAAAGTTATTATAGTTTGGGTTATCACTTGCTTTGAGGTCCTTCATTGGGCGTGCAGCAGCCATCGTCACACACTTAAGTTCTTGGATTTTGTGTTTATCCTGTCTCTTTCTTGTTGTGTCATATTGTGTTTAATATTGATTGTTTTTTTTTATTGTGTTCCACGTCCGTGTCTCACCTCTATAATTTTAAATTGTCTTTTATTATTATTGTGTTTACTTTTCTTTTACTTTTAAAAAAGTGTAATCATTACTTTACTTTTTAAAAAAGTAGATTCTTTTCACTTTTTCTAAAAAGTATATTACTTTACTTTTACTTTTTTAAAGGTAGATTCCTTTATTGTAATTATTGCGTTAATTATGGTATTAAAAAACCCAAAAATATAATAAATTACTGGAACGGGTAAAGGGTAAGGGAGAAGATTTTCACTCATCATGTTTTCAACTCCTTGTCTTCCTACACTTTCAATTCCTTCTTTTTCATTTCCTAACAATACTTCAAAAATTTTACAAACTAATTTCAAAATTAAATTAAAAGAAATTTGTGAAGAAGCATATGATGAATTTTATGCAAATTATAATCTTTTCAAATGTACATGGTTTTTCAAAAATCTTTCAAACAAACTCTTTACAATTCGGAAGAATATGATTCATTTATACAAACTTATGAACCTACACCTTTCTTTTTTGATTGGTTTCCATATATATATTTCACAATTTTTAGAATTTTTCACAACTATATATATATATATATATATATATATATATATATATATATCCAAAAAAGCCACAAATCGCCTACCATAAGGCCAAAACCCTAGGATAGATTCAAAGAAGAACAGAACCCCTACCTCTAGAAAATCCTCCTTGCTCCCACGCTAGATGCTGTCCACCCACGCGAGTCACCCTAACAGCTACAACCAAGAGCTCTCCTTGCCTCTCTCTCTCTCTCTGCAACGGCTGCGGTGGCTAACAACTAAAACCCTAAAACCTAAAACAAAGAGGGCTCCTCCTCCTTATATAGACACCTCAACATCAAAATGATGTAGTTTTGATTAAGTGAACCCAGCATCAAAATGACATAGTTTTGATTAAACAGGCTATAACCTTCCCACATCCACACATGATATAATACCCATAATTCAAACATGTCCCTTTGGGAAAAGATTATTAGAATAACAAAACCAAGGTGATGGTGCAAAAATATGGCTGCACGTGATAAAGGTCATTATCACGTGCAAGCTCCAAATGCCCTAAGATTTTGCTACAAGACTTAGAATAACTTCTGGAAGGCTCCCATGCAAAAACACCACTGCTTGTGACAAGACATTGTCACGTGCACCCCCTAAAGGTTCCCTCTTAGGCTTATCTCTTACCTCAAGCTTGCCCATCATCATACAAAGTGTTCAAGCCAATGTGTGTGGGAATAAAACTCCCTAAAACCCAACAATTGCCACCCCAAAAGGCAAAACTGTGACTAACTCCACATCCCAAAACACGGGTCATTACAGCCTCCACAATTGTAGCATGTGACAATAGACTTATCCTTCGCTTTGCTTTTCGGACTTGTCTTCTTTTTGAATTTTCTAGATAACAAAGTCTCGTAGCAACTCTTCTTCTCTATCGGTTCATCTCCACTTGGTAGATGGCTCTTTTGGGATAAGTTTAGCTTTTCCCTTTTTGGCATGAAAAGCTATCTCTACTGGCTCCTCTTTCTTTTTTGTGGAAGGCTCACCATAGCCTGCTACCCTCATCTCATATGCAACAAGTGTGCTTCTCAATCTATCCAAGGTCGTAGTCTCATCCTGGCCACTCTCTTCAATAACGAGACACCTTGGGATTGTAGACTACCGACAATGATCTCAATATCTTCTTTACCACCTCTGAGTCTGATATCACATATCCATGTCCTCTACAAAGATTGATGATAACATGAACCCTGTTGAAGAAGTCTTCCAACTAATCGGATTCTGTCATCTTCAAAGCTTCACATTGAGCTTTGTATACTTGTAACTTTGCCTCTATAACCTTAGTGTCATCTTCATGGACACTCTTTAGTTTGTTCCACATATAAAAGGTTGTGTCACACTATAATACTCTAGAATATTCAGTTTCAAATAAGGCAGTCACAATAAAGTGTTGTGCCTTAGCATCGACCTCATAAATTCTTCGATCGGCATCATTCCAGATATCAGGGCTCTTATGACATACATATTTGGTAGTTATGGCTTGAGAAACATAAATACCTTGAGCAGCAAGGTATTTGAGCATCCTAGCTTTCCATCTCTGATAATTTGTACCATCAAAACTTGGTACACAAGTTCTCATGCTCAGATTAGCAAGATCCATTATACGAATAAAGACAAACATCTCTTGTATAGGAATAAATGCAAACACCTCTTGTGCAGATCTAACAAGTATAAAAGCAAATACCTCTTGTGTAGATCTAACCAAGATTGTTAAATCTATCAGGGTTAACCTTGCTCTGATACCAATTAAAAATCCCAGACACGCACTGAGAGGGGGGGGGGTGAATCAGTGTATCAAATCAATTTTCTCTTTTCCTTTTTTATCCGTGATGATCACTTTAGTCAATTCCAGTTCGGTAATGTATGCCAAATAAAAAGAAACAACAAAGACAAGGCACACAACGATTATGTGGTTCACCCTACAATGAGTAGAGCTACATCTACGACGTGACCAACAATTGGCTGATCACAGAATCTCCATTAGCACTTTTGAATAGCACACTACTATCCAAGGTTCACCACCTTACAATTTTTAGGGCTAATTACCCTTTGGGTTCACTACCTAATCTTAACAATAACCAAACCACACTGGTTCTGGTTTTTACAAAATATAAATATACGAATGGATACAACAAGAAACAAAATCAACTCATGGATGAGTTTCTATATATTTCTTGTTCTCTGATCAGAGTACTTCAATGGACTGGTTCTTGATCTTCTCTTTTGATGTCACAGTCAACAAGCTCGTCTCAAGATGATATCTGTAAATATCAAGAGCTTCACTTCTCTAATCTTTTTGCTCACTATCAATCTCTGGTCTTTGATTTCTCTAATCAAGCATCCACAACCCACGGTTTTTGAGTCACAAAACCCTACATCATCCGCTATCAACTTTGGCCATTGATTTCACTCTTCTAATCTCAACTATCGGATTAGCCAACTTAAATAGGATATTAACCTAATTGGAGCAGCTAAGTCTCATCTATTGATCTCTTTCTCTATTTTATCTCAGCCATTGGATCAAGCTCACCTAAGTCAACAAATCTCAGCCATTCATCTGGTGAACTCTGATATGCATGTGTTGATGTTGGTATTTTGATCATAACTCTTTTTATAGTGCTCGAAACCACTTGTGGTCAAATGCAAAGTTGTAGGTATTGAATTCCTCTATCTATTGGCAAAATTTGGTGCAATTTGGACACGTTTCGGGCACGATTTAGGCACTTTGGGCACTCGGTTTGGGCACTCGAGCAATGTGTTTGCCCATAACTCTCTCTACAGAGCTCAAAACGACTCGAGGTCAAAAGAAACGTTGTAGATATTGAAGTCCTCTATCTACTGGTAAAATTGGATGCAATTCGAACACTTTTCGGGCATGTTTCGGGCACAGTTTAGGCACTTGGCTCGTGCACTCGTGCATTCGGGCATTCTGTTTGCCCATAACTTTCTCTATAGAGTTCAAAATGACTCGAGTTCAAAAGAAAAGTTGTAGATATTGAAGTGCTCCATCTATTGGTAAAAATTGGTGCAATTTGGACACCATTTGGGCGTGGTTTGACATCGGGCATCCGGCTTCTGGTGTTTGGCGTCAGGCACTTGGGCATCTCTCTAAATGCTTCTCTGGCCTCCTCTTTCAAATGAAACAATTTGACCTTGAATGAATGTATATCTCTATCTTCATTGTAAAGAGAAAAACCCTGAACAAAACCGTGGTTGACAAAACTGTGGTTGACAACAATAACAACACAAATAGCTATACCAACACCTAACAACTCACATTAGGAATAACAGAATGCTAGTTGAACACCATTTCAAAGAGTCTCGAGCCAAAGAGTTATATAGATAGAAGCAAGAACGTCATAAATCGAGGTATAGAACAATGAAATGGCTAGTAACATAGATGGAATAGATCACAAAATCCGTCCATGTTCAAAATGGTGGATGGTGGTGCCCCTCAATGTAAGCGGGGAATAGGTTCTCGCAAAACTCAATGGCTCAATATTAAACATGGGTAGAATTTTTGATTGGTCCCCATATAGAAAGAGGGTTGATTTTGCTGCGATCGTGACCCTCGAAGCATAAACAAAGTTATTGATGTTAGAGTCCTCAAACCACTCTTGGGAGATTAAATGCCACAGTATGCTCGGAGAGATGTAAGGATAAGAGCTTGTATTACAGCTCAAATCCTCCTGTGAATCACGAAAAGCCTCATAGGTTTGCATTGCAGCAAGCTCATACAGGTAGTTAGGCAGAGCCAAGTTTAGTGTAGTGGCAGAGACTGAAGAGGAGGACAAAGAGGGAGTGGCCACACAACGCGACTTTTTGGCGCTTCTTGACCATGGTGGGGCAGGCTGCTGAGAGGCACTGGCCTCTAAAGATGCTGAAAAGCCTGAAGTAAAGGGAGAGGATGAAGGAACAACTGAGGGGGAAGTCTTGTTTTGGTGATCGAGGTTGTCCTGAAATGGCTTTATCTGACTGGCTAAATCGATCTGACGAGCAGCTAAACTGTCTAACCTCTAATCAATGGTGGAGAAACACAGATCAAAGGATTGCTCATGAAAGTGATTAGTAGGAGTTGCCGTGCTTTTCCACTGATAGGGTCCTATGCTAGGACTGATTGATACCTCATACTGTGCCTAGACGTATTGAGCTCTGGCTTCCTCTAAGATAAGTTTCTGGTGCACAGCCTAGTCAACCACATCAACCCTACTAGCTAAAGACATACCATATTAAAGCCATACCTGATGAGCTTCATGTTAGGTCGTGATTGTGCAAATAAAATCCAGAATTGCTCTAATCGGCTAGTAATGGTCTCCCTCCGATCTCTTATACCCCTTGAGGCCCTCTTAAGACGGGATGGATACATGGATCACTTTTGAGAGATCTTGGATACATTAAGAGCGAGGATGAGGGGTAGGAGGCAATCTTTCTACCTTATGCGCATCCATATATCCACTATCAAATACATTTCTCAGAATAAGATTTTGTAGATATGGGACTGTTAGTCTAGCAACAAAAACCGAGGGGTATTGGGATAACATGATTTTAGTCAATAAACACCCATAACTATTCAAGTCCATTTATGCTTTCCATCCCTCAAATAGAACTACAGCCTATTGAATGTCTAACCCATGATGCAAACTGTACAAACACTGTAGGTGTTCATAAGGGACACTATCCACCCCTTTGTTTAGACAATAGATGCATGTCACGCCCGAATTTCCAACCTGAGGATAACAGTTCATGACTCCCTTTTGCCCACCCAGTGGGCAAGGGGTTGGGTCAAACAATAACACACAGAACATCATAGAAGAAACATACCAAGAGTTCATAAGCCAAAACACATATTTTTATTTAGATAGTCAAACTCATTTTACATCATCCCCCATTTGGTGTAGAGTCTGAGGACTTTGCAAGTTCCACATTGGCTGGGGAGGAGAATGAAGCATACCTCTTAAGAGGGCGTGGAGACCTCTCTTGGCACAAGGCCTTTTGAGGTGCCTGTGTGGCACTGCCAAGAACAAAAGCGGGGATTGGGCTTGGGCCCTAAACCAGACCATATCGTGCTACAAGGGACTTAGGCTATTACAGTTAGTATCATAGCCGAGGACTAGGTCGGTGTTCCATAGTCCCACGGGGACGTGAGCCTTCTAAGGGGGGTGGATTATAGAGTCTAAGGACTTTGCAAGTCCACATCAGCTGAGGATGAGAACAAAGCATGCCTCTTAAGAGGGAGTGGAGACCTCTCTTGGCATAAGGCCTTTTGGAGTGCCTGTGTGGCACTGCCAACAATAAAATCGGAGATTAGGCTTGGGCCCTGAACCGGACAATATCGTGCTACGGGAGACTTGAGCTGTTACACATGGAGTTACATCAGTTCCTCAAGATAACTTGCAAATTAATGAAAACAAACAACAAAATAAAAAACTCTGAGTCTCTACCTTGGTGTTCCACCTAACGCCCGTTGGTTTCTAAAAAGAAAACAATCATAACAGGAGGATCAACCTCCACCACCCTTTTGCCACCCTTTCTTTGGATCTTCCTCCATTATTCCCCAAGCATTCCAAGACAAGTACAATAGAGCATCTACCTTAATACTTCCAGGTTCTTTCTTCCTTTCTCCTTTTATCTTCTTGTTTTCCTAAGCAAAACACTAAGATAACTGCCAAATCTTTTTTTAAAACAAAGGCCTCGGTGGCCGCAGGATTGAGCCCCTTGCTCATATCCCCGCCACCTGGCCAACATCGTCCGTAGTAATGAATTTGAGCTTCACAGTATGCTCTTCATGCTACCAAGTTTTTATGTTTTTCCTAGATAAAACCCCGAATTTTGTTAAAAATCAAGGCCCCGATAGCCATGGGATCGAGCTCCATGCTCACATTCTCGCCACCCGACCGACATAGATTATGGTAATGAATTTGAGCTCCATGTTGTGCTCTTCATGCTACTAGTTTTCTTTTTATTTTCCTAAATAAAACAAAAGAATAACATCTAACCTTTTCCTTTTAAAAAAAAACCCCTTTCCCTCTTTTTATTATTCTCTTCTACCTCCTTGCCACAACGGATCAGGTCTTATGTTTGATTTTTTTTAATAAAACTACCCCATTCTAAAATAAAATATGAAAAGAAAAAAGGGAAATTAAAACAAGCAAACACCCATAGATAAAGGCTAGGTATCAATTTTAGGCGTTGTGGGGGTACAAGAGTTCTTCTTCCTTCCCTACATGTTACTGACTCCCGAACCTACTCTCGAACCGTAGATCCTTCTAGGTGGCCAAACCTGTAAGGACCCGTACCTTGAGTTAGTCGGTTTGCCTCCTGAGTAGAGTTTTTCTAGATTTTGACCTAGTAGTTGGACTCCAATGAATTCACGTGCAAAAGGAAAGATGCTTAGAATGATGTCCTCTATCTACCACGAAGTTTCAGACCAAATGGACATGTATGTGAGGTGCACGTGATATGGGTCCAATTCACGTGCAAGTGTAATTGTCTTCCAAATGATGCAAGGAGGCTAGGGGTGAAGTTTGAAAGCATTTGGAGTTCATATGGAGTTGCACGTGAATTGGGAATTCACGTGCAAATTGGCGTGCGAGCATATTTTTACATGGGTCCCTTGGTTTTGGCATTCTAAGGAACTTTCTCCAAAGGACCATGTTGAAATTCCGAATATTTTGGTGTGTATGGATGCGGAAAGGTTGTAGCTTGTGTAATCAAAACTACGTCGTTTTGATCCTGGGTTTACTTAATCAAAACTACGTCGTTTTGATGTGAATGGTGTCTATATAAGGAGGGCTTGAGTTTGAGTTTAGGGTTCTTGTGTTCCTTTGTCGGTTCTTGCCTGAGAGGGAGAGAGAGCTAGAGAGAGAGAGGGAAGGGGAGTTGCTGGTTCTTTCCGGAGCATCTTGCGTGGGGAGGACAGGCGTTTGGCGCGGGAGCAAGGAAGAGCCGCTTTAAGGTAGGGTTCTGTTCTTCCTAAACCCTCCTGTCCTAGGGTCCTAGGGCGATTCTGGTCAGTATCTGTTTATATATATATATGTAAATTCATATAGGTGTGATCTCCTATATGAATGTTGGCCTTCATGGCATTTTGGTGTGGTTCGTGATCTATATGCTATATGTTTGATGAAAAGCCTGTGTGAATATAGTTATGTGTATATGCCTGAAGTGTTTGAAATTATGCCTGTGAGGTCGTGCATGTTATGTGTTTGTGGAAATGCCTGTGTGGCTGGGTTTGTGAGCTTGTGGATATATGCATGCTAAGTGTTCGAGGTTATTCTGTGTGACTAAGCATACTTAGTGTTTGATGTTATGCCCGTATGGCCATGTGTGCTGCGTGTTTGCTTGTACACCCGGTGGCCGTGGAAGCCCGGGACTGTTTTGTGGAACCCGGTGGTTGTGGAAGCCCGGGACTGTTTTGTGGAACCCGGTGGTGTGGAAGCCCGGGGCTGTTTTGTGGAACCCAGGTGGTCGTGGAAGCCCGGGATCTTTTGTGGAACCCGGTGGTCGTGGAAGCCCGGGGCTGTTCTTGAAACCCGGTGGTCGTGGAAGCCCGGGAGTGTTTATGTACTAGCCCATGTATGATCGTGTTTGCCGTTATAGCCTTGTAACCATATCCGGTGGGATAATTGTATCACGACACGACACTTGTACACAAGGCATGTAGATACCAGGTGCATGGGATGGGTTGGGGAGACATGATCCCTACCGAGTCGTGGTTGCTCACCCCTCCTACCATGTTGTTTTCTTTTCAGGAACCTACAGGCGTTAGGTGGGACCCCAAGGTGGAAGACCTTATTTATTTAATTTGTTTATGTTATTTTTATTATGAGAATCGATGTAACCCCAAAGGTGGGAAAGGATTTTGTTGAAATAAACTGGATTGGATTGCTTTTAATGAATATTACTTTCTTGAATGTTGTGGATGTTTAAAATGTTAAATTCTTGTTTTGTATCCTACCCCTTTGCCCTCCGTGTGGGTAAAGGGGAGTCACGTACCGGTTTCCTCGGGTTGGAAATCCGGGGCGTGACAATATGGTATCGAGCATGGTCTAGTTGGCCTAGGGTAGTGGGCGGACTTGGTTATCTTGAGTCCTTTGGAGGAGCCTGGAGGGACATGCCTGATCAACATGGTCCTCTTTGAGCCTCCAAGGTGTACTTGGGGTAGTCCGGTCTTGTAGTAGGATTTGCATGCATTGGCATTAGGGCACTAGTTGCATTTCTTTGTGAATGTATGCTAAACTGTGGATAAAATCATATGATTAAGTGAAATGTGCAACTCGATTTGTTTGGCAATGTGTAGCGTGTGCAATGTGATTGATGCAATGTATGTGTGTAACATCACGTGATAGTGGAATTGATCGGTGGGGGTAGAGGTAGTGACGCGATAGATTATAAAATTGTTTTGACGTTGTGCTTCTTACTTCGTGTAGTAAGAATGCCGCCGAGGAGAGTGACACGTGCGTCCGGGCGATGGGCGATGAGTCATCTGCCCATGAGGGTCCGGGTGCGGGACCATCCGTTGGAGGGCATGCGTTGTTCCCGGCACGTTGCAAGAAGGCATCCGGCTGGAGGTACGAGAGCTACGGGAGGGACTCCGGCGGGACGTTCGGGAGGAGGTGCGCCGTGAGATGGCAACGACGGCGGTGGTGCCACCACCACCACCACCGGACGAGAGCCGCCTCGTGAGCGTGAGAGTTCGCTGGGTGGTGTACCGACCCGTGCGAGAGGATGACGTGGTGACACGGTTCCGAAAGGAACAACCTCCGCGATTTAAGGGGGGAGAAGATCCTGTGGTAGGCGAGCGATGGTTGAGGCGGATTGAGCACGTGTTCTCCTTTCTCCTGCCCCGGGAGGAGGATAAGGTGCGGCCCGCAATTCGGCACCGGAGGGGGACGCTTTGGAGTGGTGGACGAGTGTTGCAGGGGAGCCGTGCGGTCGCAACTCATGTTTTGGGAGGAGTTCTTGCAACTCTTCCAAGATGAGTTCTTCCCAGGAATCGGTGAGATGGCAAAAGAGGGAAGAATTTGGCAGCTTGACGGGGGATCCAAGACGGTACCTGAATATGAGCGGGAGTTCCGGAGATTGAGTAGGTTTGCTCCTGAGACCGTGGTAAGGGAGGACCTGAAGGCCCACAAGTTCACCTTGGGTCTCAGGCCAGCCCTTAGGGAGAGGGTGGCGATTCTACGCTTGAGGACCTATCTTGAGGCCGTGGAGACGGCCCGTATAGGCGAGAGGGAACCGGATGATGGGAGGCAGGCCCATCAGGGGCGCCGATTGCAGAGTGGGCCTGATCGAGATGCAGGGTCCAAGAGGCTCAAGACGGAGGAGAGGGATAGCAGTTCCTTCCGCAGCGGGGGGACAGACATTGGCGAACCCAGGGAGGTCTAGCTTTGGCGGTGGCGACAGGCGGTCCAAGCGGGGGTCTCCCCCACGGTTGTTACCGCTTGTGGGGAGCAAGGCCACTTAAGGAAGGAGTGTCCAAAGAGGGACCGGAAATGCCATAGATGTGGACGAGAGGGCCATCTCGAGCCGGGTTTGCCGGAGTGGCAACAGGGGAGTTGGAGGCATGACATCCAAGACAAGGAGTGATGCCGGTTTCGTGCACCAGTGAGAGACCAGCTCATCGGTGGCGAGCCGGCCAAGCAGGATCCGGTCGGACCCGACCTCGGGGGAGGCCGGAGCGGCGGCAGACCGAGGCCGGAGGCAACCTTAGCGGGAAGCGTCCGGTGAGTGAGCCGACTAGTGGCACGGGCCAAGGAAGGGTGTTTGCGCCTGGAGGCGACATACCAGGGAGGAGGCCGAGCTACCACCCCCACCACTGAGGGTGGAGCAGGACCATCGGTGGTTAGAGGTACCCTCTTGATCTCCCGTACCTTAGCTTCGTTCTTTTTCGATACGGGTGCATCGTGTTCGTTTGTTCTTGAGCCTGTGATAGATAGTTTGGGGTTAGCCTGTGTGGAGGCCGCGAGGCCCCTAGTTGTGGAGTCTCCGGTGGGAGGCATGATAGAGGTACGACGAGTGTGTCGTGATCGTGTGTTAACCATAGGAGAGGTGGAGCTGCGTTTTGACTTGCATGTGATGCCTTTGAGGGCGTTTGACCCGATCTTGGGTATGGATTGGCTTATGGCTTTCCAGGCCAAGATAGATTGTTATCGGCGGCGTGTGTCCTTTGTGACACCCGCGGGGACCTCTTGCACCCTGCAGGGGGAGTGGGATTGTGAGGCGAGTCGGGCCGGGCCGTGTTGGACCGGTGGGGTGCCATTACCCACAAGGTTGGCAGCCCGACCTTGGCTGAGGAGGGTAAGGTGGAAAAGAGGGTGTGGCCCGGGTTGTGGACCAATTTCGGGATGTTTTTCCTGAGCGGTTGAGGAGTTTGCCACCTAAGAGGAGTGTGGAGTTCACCATCGAGTTGGTGCCGGGGACAGTCCAATTTCCCAAGTAGCGTATCGTATGGGGCCAGCCCGAGCCGAGGGAGCTTCAAGAGGCAAATCGAGGAGTTGGTGGGCCAGGGGGTATATCGGACCAAGTACCTCACCTTGGGGTGCTCCGGTGCTCTTTGCTAAGAAGGCCGATGGCACGCTTCGTCTCTCGCATCGACTACAGAAGTCGAATCCATGGATCGTGAAGAACAAGTACCCGTTGCCTCGGATAGATGACTGTTTGACCAATTGAGTGGGGCCCAGGTGGTTTTCCAAGATAGATTTACGGTCGGGGTATCACCAGCTCGGGGTTAGGGAGGAGGACATCCCTAAGACGGCTTTTCGGTGCGGTATGGGCATTATGAGTGGGTAGTGATGCCTTTCGGGCTCACTAATGCGCCAGGTGTTCATGCATTTGATGAACCAAGTCTTTGCCCCATACTTAGACTCGTTCGTGGTGGTGTTTATCGACGACATCTTGGTGTATTCCAAGACCGAGAGGGAGCACGTGGAACACTTGGCAACAATGTTGCAAACCTTGAGGGACCAGCAATGTTTGCTAAGTTTAGCAAGTGTGAGTTTTGGTCACAGGAGGTTCACTTTCTTGGCCATGTGGTGTCAGCTGAGGGAGTTAGGGTGGACCCGGCCAAGATTGAGGCCGTGGCATCGTGGGCAAGGCCAACCAACGTTTTTGAGATCCGTAGTTTTCTTGGCTTGGCGGGGTACTATCGTCGTTTTGTAGAGGGGTTCTCCCGTTTGGCGCGCCTATGACAGCGTTGACTCGGAAGGGCGTGAAGTTTGAGTGGACGGACAAGTGCCGGCGGGCGTTTGAGACTCTCAAAACCCGTTTGACCACTGCACCTGTGTTGAGGTTGCCTAGGGAGGATATTCCGTATGAGGTGTACTGTGATGCGTCCAGGGTTGGTTTGGGGTGTGTGCTTATGCAGGGGCACGGTGTGGTAGCTTATGGGTCAAGGCAGTTGAAGCCTCATGAGCAGAATTATCCTACTCATGACCTTGAGTTAGGCGCTGTCATCTTCGCCCTGAAGAGTTGGCGGCACTACCTCTTGGGGGGAAAAGTTTGTGGTGTTCTCGGATCACAAGAGCCTTCGATGACATCTTTACTCGAAGGACTTGAATTTGAGGCAAAGGAGATGGGTGGAGTATTTGCGGACCTTTGATTTTACTCTTGCCTATACCCCGGGCAAGGGTAATGTTGTGGGCGATGCATTGAGCGAGAAAAGGGAAAGCTGAGGTGGCCGTGAGGGAGTGGAAGCCGATGGAGCGGTTGGCGACGTTGCGGCCGCAGCCTTGTTGTTCGTGATGGTGGGACAGTCCTGCGTCCTTTGGTGGTAGTGCTGAGTTGTACCGGCGCGTCCGGGAGGAACAATTTGGGTGACATTGAGTGTGAGGTTCTCCGTGCCCGTATTGAGGCCGGGGAGCTATCCGGGGACCGGACAGAGGGTCCTGAGCATGAGTTGTCATTTCAGGGGCGGTTGGTAGTAGCTTCTTCCCTCGGGGATGAGGTGATGAGGGAGTTTCACCAATCTAGGGTTGCCGTGCATCCAGGGGGTACGAAGATGTACCATGCGCTTCGCGGACATTTTTGGTGGCCTGGGATGAAACGCGATGTGGTTGCCTTTGTTTCGCGGTGCCTCACGTGTCGGCCAGGTGAAGGCCGAGCATCGCCGGCCGGCGGGCATGTTACGACCCTTGCCCATAGCGGGAGTGGAAGTGGGACCATATCGCGATGGACTTTGTGATCGGTCTTCCACCCACCACCGGGAGGAAGGACATGATTTGGGTGATTGTGGATCGACTCACAAAGTCGGCCCATTTTCTTGTTGTTCGCGAGCGGGACTCCATTGGGACTTTGAGTCGCTGTACATGAACGAGATTGTGAGACCGCATGGGGTACCATCATCGGTTGTCTCTGACCGGGATTCGAGGTTCACTTCCCGTTTCGGGCCGGTTTGCCAGGAGGCTATGGGAACCAAGCTTCACTTGAGTACAGCCTTTCACCCCGAGACGGACGGTCGAGCGAGCGGACGAATCGGACCATGGAGGACATGTTACGGGCCTGTGTGTTAGATTTCGGGGTTCGTGGGCAACTCACCTTCCTTTGGTGGAGTTTGCCTACAACAACAGCCTATCAGGCATCCATTGGGATGGCTCCTTTTGAGGCGTTGTACGGACGGCCGTGTCGATCACCCTTGTGTTGGACCGAGGTAGGAGAGGCAGCCCTCTTGGGGCCACAATTGGTTCAAGAGGCTACCGAGAAGGTCAAGTTGATTCGTCGGCGTTTGTTGTCGTCTCGAGTCGGCAGAAATCTTATGCGGATCGGCGGCGGCGACCTTTGGAGTTTTCTGTTGGTGATCATGTGTTCCTTCGTGTCTCTCCACGCCGTGGACATCGGCGGTTTGGGCGAGGTTCCAAGCTATCTCCGCGGTTTATTGGCCCTTTTGAGATTCCGGATCGTGTAGGGCCCGTAGCCTACCGGTTAGCGTTACCACCGCGGCTGAGTCGAGTGCACAACGTGTTTCACGTGTCCCGGTTGAGGAAGTATCACCCCGACCCCACTCATGTGATTGATTGGGGGACGTTGGACATTGAGGATGACATGTCCGTCATTGAGGCCCCTATCCGTATCCTAGATCGGCAAGAGAAACTTTTGCGTGGTCGTGCTATTCCTTTGGTTCGCGTCTTTGTGGCAGCACCGTGGCATTGAGGAGGAGACATGGGAACGGGAGTCCGTGATGCGGGAGCAGCACCCGACTTGTTCGAGGACCAACAATCTTAAGCGTGGGAGGTGGCTGTTGGCCAAGGGATAGTGATGTTTCCTTGTGATGTGTTTTCTTGTATTAGTTGATGTATTTGTATTGTCTTTTAAAGACATGTGTTCTTATTTGTGATGTGCTTTGAAATGTGTATTCGTGCCATGTGGACATGTGTTCTGTGCATTATTGTGGTTATGGATTATGGTGGTACTGTTATGTCTTTGTTGTCTTGTGTGTGGTGTATGACCCATTTGGGTGTGGTGGCTTGCCGGGTGGCAAATGGGTAGTTTGTGGTTGTTTTCCTCGTATGTCATTTCTTTTCGAGGACGAAAAGTCTTAAGGGGGAGAGGATGTAAGGACCCGTACCTTGAGTTAGTCGGTTTTGCCTCCCGAGTAGAGTTTTTCTAGATTTTGACCTAGTAGTTGGACTCCAATGAATTCACGTGCAAAAGGAAAGATGCTTAGAATGATGTCCTCTATCTACCACAGAGTTTCAGACCAAATGGACATGTATGTGAGGTGCACGTGATATGGGTCCAATTCACGTGCAAGTGTAATTGTCTTCCAAATGATGCAAGGAGGCTAGGGGTGAAGTTTGAAAGCATTTGGAGTTCATATGGAGTTGCACGTGAATTGGGAATTCACGTGCAAATTGGCGTGAGCATATTTTTACATGGGTCCCTTGGTTTTGGCATTCTAAGGAACTTTCTCCAAAGGACCATGTTGAAATTCCGAATATTTTGGTGTGTATGGATGCGGAAAGGTTGTAGCTTGTGTAATCAAAACTACGTCGTTTTGATCCTGGGTTTACTTAATCAAAACTACGTCGTTTTGATGTGAATGGTGTCTATATAAGGAGGGCTTGAGTTTGAGTTTAGGGTTCTTGTGTTCCTTTGCGCTTTGCCTGCGAGAGGGAGAGAGAGCTAGAGAGAGAGAGGGAAGGGGAGTTCTTTGGTTCGCTCCGAGCATCTTGCGTGGGGAGGACAGCGTTTGGCGCGGGAGCAAGGAAGAGCTGCTTTAAGGTAGGGGTTGTTCTTCCTAAACCCTCCTGTCCTAGGGTCCTAGGCAGTCCCAGGATCCGATATCGTTTATATATATATATGTAAATTCATATAGGTGTGATCTCCTATATGAATGTTGGCCTTCGAGTGGCATTTTGGTGTGGTTCTGATCTATATGCTATATGTTTGATGAAAAGCCTGTGTGAATATAGTTATGTGTATATGCCTCAAGTGTTTGAAATTATGCCTGTGAGGCCGTGCATGTTATGTGTTTGTGGAAATGCCTGTGTGGTTGGGTTTGTGAGCTTGTGGATATATGCATGCTAAGTGTTCGAGGTTATTCTGTGTGACTAAGCATACTTAGTGTTTGATGTTATGCCTGTATGGCCATGTGTCTTGCGTGTTTGCTTGTACACCCGGTGGCCGTGGAAGCCCGGGACTGTTTTGTGGAACCCGGTGGTCGTGGAAGCCCGGGACTGTTTTGTGGAACCCGGTGGTTGTGGAAGCCCGGGGCTGTTTTGTGGAACCCGGTGGCCGTGGAAGCCCGGGATCGTTTGTGGAACCCGGTGGGCGTGGAAGCCCGGGGCTGTTCTTGAAACCCGGTGGGCGTGGAAGCCTGGGAGTGTTTATGTACTAGCCCATGTATGACCGTGTTTGCTTATAGCCCGTAACCATATCTGGTGGGATAATTGTATCACGACACAAACACTTCGTACACAAGGCAGCCGTAGGGATACCAGGTGCATGGGACGTGGGTCGGGGGAGACATGATCCCTACCGAGCCGTGGTTGCTCACCCTCCTACCATGTTGTTTTCTTTCAGGAACCTACAAAAGTAGTGGGACCCTCAAGGTGGAAGACCTTATTTATTTAATTTGTTTATGTTATTTTTATTATGAGAATTCGATGTAACTCCCAAATGGGAAAGGATTTTATTGAATAAACTGATCGTGGGATTGCTTTTAATGAATATTACTTTCGAATGTTTGGATGTTTAAAATGTTAAATTCTTGTTCTTTCAGATCCTACCCCTTGCCCCCCTCCGCGCGTGTGGGTAAAAAGGGAGTCACGACCGGTTTCCTCGGTCGGAAACTCCGGGTGACAGGCAAGCACACCTCTCATTTTGTTTGGTGGCGGACTGTTTTTCTATCCTCTCTTTTTTGGTTATGGTGCAAGCATGTCAATCCGATGAACAACGACCAAATTTCCATCCAGGGGGGAAAGAGTATTTTACGCGTTGTTCGAGCTAGTTTCTCCTTTTCCAAGAACGAGGGGGAGACTAATGAGAAATTAAGAATCACCTACCCGGATCTAATCTCGAGAGATCGGTAAGACGCGATTTCTTCAAGCCCCGTGGCGGTCTCTTGCCAAGCTTTACACACACAATGAACATAAAGGGTTTTTTGTCCTAAGCTCCGCCTCTTTTTACACTTTTTTAATAATAATAATAATAATAATAACCTCAATAATTACATTAGTAATAATAATAATAATAATAACTCAAAATGCTTACGTTGCCGCACCGCCGAGTCGTATATTCAAAACCTTGATTCTGGGCTACTTCAACCTTGCAGATGTATGGGTTTTTTTTTTTGTAAATCATATATCTATATTATAAATTTAAAAAGAAAAAAAGGTGCTACCCGTCATGCCTCCAATTCCACGAAACCCAAAATCAAAGGGACGGGACTTTTCCATGTCCGTACCAGGGCCGGCCTCGGTGTTTGGGTGGCCCTAAGCGAAGTTTTCGAACGGGGCCCTCTTAGTATACTTATGAAAAAAATTCTAACAAATAAATACAAAAAATCAAAAAAAATCGGGCAAAGATTCCCCCATAATAGGGAGCAAACCAAAAATTTATCAAGAGTCCAAACATCTTATCACAACTATTAATGATCAAATGAAGTTTTTCATTAAATTCACCTATAACCTCCTTAAAACATTAAAGAAATAAAAAACTTACCAACATATTGCAAGTTTAAAACCAACAATAAGTCAACAGATTTGGTGTCAATGTTGCAAATTTCCAAATTCTCAGTGTTACTAAATCGCAGGTTCAAAACAAAACATTACAATTTTAGGAATCCAAGGAAACTAGAAAAGAAATATAGAATATATATATATATATATATATATATATATATATATATTATCGTTAAAATCCTAAAAATAAAATATTTACAAACAAACACATATATATTATATTGTTTTATATTATTACCCCGACAAAAATATCATAAAAATCTTGTTCCCCTTCACAGATCCGCATTTGCACTTGCAAAGTTATCAATTAATGATTCATAGTCAATCTTTTTTCTAAATCATTTTCAATGGATAACATAGCTAATCCATTCAACCGTTCCCGAGACATAGCTGATCGGAGATACTTTTTGATCAATTTCAACTTTGAAAAGCTTCTTTCTCCTGCATGCAACCGTAACCGAATGGGGGATAATACCCGATACTTAATCCAAAGATTGGGAGAATAACAATCTAATTCCATCAAATGATTTAACACATCAATTGGCCTTATTATTTCTCTCCGAGACCATATATCAAACAGTTTCAATTTTGTATATAAATCTCTCCCATCAATATCTTTATGTTGTCCATCCCCTAAAAACCCTTCAAAAGTTTATTACACGAAGTAAGCAAACATTCATTTTTCCAGCTGACTTTAAATTTCTCTTCAAATCAAAATAAAACCCAAAAACTTCCTCATCCCCTTGAAATCGTGCAAACCTTTCCTTAATCCAATTGGATACCTTGATTTCCAACATTGAGGTTTAATTAATTCTAAAATGATTCCTCTCGCTGAATGGGCCACTTCAACATGTGCATTCTCATCAAACTATTTCTTTCAACGAACGTATACGCCTTTCACGAAAAATCAAGCTCAATCTCCAACGCATCTCGCAACTTCTTTTTGCTTCAATTAAGGCCTCCATAAAACCTCTTCTCTATACTTTTCAAGATATAAGAGTTAACTCTCTTTGTTTTTTGAATAGCAACATCAATATTCATTTCCCCAGCTTCGAAGAGCTTTACTAACATTGTTAACAGCAAACAACACATTATGCCATATAAATCACCGTAACAAAAAACTCAAAATTTTCAATTTCATTTGCTAGAGACTCACTTCATGCTTTGATTTGGGATCCGTTTCCATATTTGCTAACTCAACCAAAGCATCTCGTATTTTTTGGAGCATAATATCGTATTGGTTTAACACTCTCAACATGACTTTTTCACCGTGTTTGTGAAAGTGGCTTCACCGTGACATTTTGCACACGAGATTCGAACACTTTCCATCGCTTTGTATTTACTTAAGATAAGACATATATGCATCGCATAACCCGAAAAATGATGTTGCTTTGGGACAAGATTTGGCCATGTCACAAAGAGCAAGATTAAGACTATGACAACCACACAAAGGTATAAAAAGCCCTGTGATCAAATTCTTTCACCTTTTTCGCACACCTATATTTTTCCCTCTCATATTAGAACCATTATCATATCCTTGCCCCCGATATCACCAAAATTCGTTTATCCCCCCCAACCGCAACAACAAGCACATTAAAAAGTCCATATCCAAGAAGTTTCATCAACAACCAAGAATTCGCTTTTAAAAATTCTTCGACTTGTAATGGGATTTTTTGAAAGATCCAAACATCGTATTACAAGTGACATTTGTTCTTCATGATCGATATCCGGAGTACAATCAAGTATCACCGAAAAGTATTTTGCATTTATGATTGTTTCCGTAATTTTACTTCTACCTTCTTCGCCCATCAACTTTATCAATTCATTCTCAATCTTAAGGCTAAGGTGTTGATAATTGTATTTCCTTACTTTGAATACGCCAAATGTGCTCCCCCATTACAAGATCCCACTCACTAAGCTCTTCAATGATTTCTAAAAATGTTCTATTCCTCGCATCACCAATCTTCTCATTGTCTCCTTTTCAATGCCAAATTTTCAGAAGCAAGAACCCTCATAATGCCAAGAATCCTCCGTAAAACATTCCTCTAGTGTTGTTTCTCCTTTTGTAAAGCTTCTGCAATGCATTGATCTATTGTTTCACTTCTCCAAATCCTTTGCTTAATTCAATCCCACTTCCTCATGTTTACAAGGTGTTCATTACTGCCTTCATGCATTCTAAGTCTCCCACTAATATGATTCCAATCTTGCAATCCCTCATTAGCCAACAGCCTTGTTTTTTGTAACTTAAACAATTTGCAACAAAAACAATAAACTCTATTGGTAATAAAAGAATACAACAACCAAGCACTGCCTCGCTTTTTGTCTCCATTTGGCAATATTTGGAAATAATGGTGCGAAGAGAAATGCCTATTTCATTCATCTTTCGAATAATCCATATTGTATTCCCTCATGTGGCCTTTTATAACTAAGAAATCTCTTAGTTTTATATCAATCAATTCCAATTACTTGGATCAAATTTATTAAAAAGGCCCATATGATATATTGTCATCTTCATTAGCCTCATTCTCATCATTTATTGCATTATCAACTGATTTGCCCACATCTTTGGTTTCGATTCACATT
>CM042084.1:31509421-31527063 GCA_023512835.1 Taxillus chinensis | reverse complement strand
TTTAGTTATAGTCAAAAACCAAAAAAGCAAAAACAAACACAAATATGCATTTTTAAGTTTTAACTTGTGATTAGGTTCAATTCTTAAAAAAAAAAACAAAAAACAAAAAAATGAGTTTTCAAAAAAGAGAGAGAGAAGGGATAAGAAAAAAAACAAAAGAACGTTTTTAACACAAAAAAAAACATTTTCACAAAAAATAACAAAACAAAAAAAAACGTTTTCAAACCAAAAACCAAAATTTGAAAAATGCATATTTTAATTTTTGGGACTTCAATTTCCAAAACAAAAAAAACCAAAACATTAGGATTTTATTTTCCACTTCAAACAAAAAGCAAAACAAACTTTTAGAATTTCCTTTAGAAATTTAGGGTAAATCAATTTTAACCATAACTTTGACAAATAACTTAAGCTAAATAAAAAATATAAACTTTCTAGGAAAACCATGGTGTCTCGATCCAATCACAATAGTAAAAATAAATAAAAAACCTCATCCTCCAAAAATAGGTACCGAAAGGGCGTTGTAGGAGTGCTAACCTTTTCATACATGTAACCAACTCCCGAACCTCTCTCTAATAACGCAGACCACACCCCTTAAACTCGAAGTAGAGGGTATCTAACTGTACCCCAAAAACTCGAAGTAGAGGGTATCTAACTGTACCCCAAAAACTCTCTTTGATAACGCAGACCAACTGTACCCCAAAGACAGTTGGTAGCGATTCTAAATTTCTCACCATTGGTTTAGTTTTAGCCCATCCCAAACGGGCCCGGACGAAAAATCGGTGTTGACGGTAATACCATCCACACACATGTGTTGGGTGGTTTTATTTTAAAATTTTAATTCTAAAGTTAGATTATATAATAATTAAGGAACAATTTTATTGAAAAAATCATTAAAAATATCATAAGATTATTTCTTATAAAGTTATTATTGGGAACACATCGGTAGATTTAACATGGTCCCTGAATATTTCCATACAAAAACTTGACTAGTATAGTTTAATTTAAGATTTTAACAATAAATTTACAATCAGAAATAAAAAATAATGAAATTTTATATGTAAGAAATTATAATGTATCTAATTATATACTAATTACAAAATTTATGTCAAGAGCTTATATACGTAACTTCATTTCTCTCTCTAACCCAAGCTTTAGATATGGTGTCTTAATCATATCTCAACAACTTACCATAATACGCTTAGCTCACTACATAGACTCTTGTATCATGCAATGAACATAATTTTTTTTTTTTTAAACTCGAGTGTGAATAATAGTTTGAATAAACGATTACGAACACACTACTCAGTTAAATTGGTTTATAAACGTATTTTCTACATGTATGGCTACATCGTCATGTCTGCCATATTATACCGCTGACAAAGCCGATTGATGGGGAATGTTCTTTGCACAAAAAAAATAATTTTTATTTTTATTTTTAAAATATGATAGTTACTTTTAATATATAAATAAAAAAATTAAAAAAATTAAAATAATATTTTATTATTTTAAAATTTTAATTTCTTTATCTATAAATAGCTATTACTTTTTTAAAAACAAAATATAAAAACCTTAACCAAACATGTTCATCATTGATGCGATAACAAACAAATTGGAAAATTGAAAATACATAAGCAAGTTTTAACGTCTGTTTGACATGAGTTTTGATTTTTGTATTCTGTTGAAATTTGTGTTGAATTCTAATATGAAAATATTTTTTGTTTGGCTAGAGAGAAGTTGTGTATTTTTTTAAAATTAGGTCCTATACATTTTTTTTAAAATGTTAGGTCCAAGTAATAAAAATAGAAGAAAAGTAAACAAAAAAAATAAAATCTGTGAGTCTCCTCATATATTTAAGTTTAGGCTTGAAAATAGACAATAATTAGAAATAGTTTGTAAAAACAACTATGAGACTAACTTTTTTTGAAAATTAAATTATAACATTAAATAATTTTATGTTCATTTGGGTCCATAATTTTTAAAAATAATCACCAAAACATTGCGTATCAAACGTAACTTTAGGAATTGTTTGGTATGAGTTTTTTTATTTTTGTATTCTCTTTTCTGAATTCAGTTAGAGTTCTTGTTGAATTGTAATTTGAAAATAATTTATGTTTAGTAAGAGATAAAATATGTTTTAAATAGAGTGTGTACTTTTTAAAAAATTATTATGTGACCTATTATTTTTAAAAACACTTTTTATGATTATTATATTAAGTGGGCCAACATTGGCCCACTGTTTTAAAAAACAATCTAATATTTGGTTTTGGACGAAACACCACCTTAAAGATAGATTTTGAAAATAACTACAGGATCTATTATTTTTTTAAATGCTTTTAAATTTTATATTAATATTAAATTAAGATAAACTTACACATAATCTACCATTTTTTTAAAATGGTACGCGAAAACTCGCATACCAAACAAAGGTGTACAAGTTTAAATTACATTACTTGTGAAAAAAGGTAAAAAAATCATTATAACTTATACTAGTTTTCAACTTAGAGCATTAACATTAGTTTCAAATTTTTCCTCTTTATTTTGGAAAATTACGGTATAATATTTTGAGATCTTAAAAAAAGGCATATATCTCATCTTTCATTTCTATTAATATATAATAAAATAATATTTCTCATATAATTGTTTATTATTGGCCCCTAAAAATTTAATATATAAATATATATTGTAAACTTATAAATTTTAATAGTAACTAAATATATATAGCTATATATGTAAATTTTAATTTTAATTATGTATACTACATATATATATATATATAGTTACAATTAAAATTAATTAGTAATATAATTTACTATCCTATATTATTTGTGATAAACATGTTGCTAACTATAATAGTGGTAAATGAATTATATAATTTTAAAAAAGTTGTTTAATTTGATTATAATATAATTTGATGAACTTTTTATGCTTTTATATTATTAATTTTAACTTAAATGATACTAATCGTCAGTACTCATTTTAAGGTCAGGCAAGTGAAGCCTAAGTCTTGGATACCCAAAAATTAAATTAAAATTAAGGTTTCCAGGCCTTATCTCAAACCTAACTTTTGATGGCAATAAAGAATCAAAAATTAATTATAATTTCAACAATGATATATGTTTTCAAATTATATATTATTCCTATAATTATAATAAAGTAATAATAAAAATAAAAATTAACAGTTTAATATGTAAATACAAATGTTATTGTATCTAATTAAGGACTTTTAATTTAATAAATTTTTGATTTTCTAAATATCGGGACTGACTCTACTAATCATAATTTTAAATAATAATTTTTAAATATGAATTATATACTTCATATCTTGTTTTTCCTGAACTTATTCGTTCCTACGGTAAATATCCAAACATACAGAAAAGAGAGAGAGAGAGAGAAAGAAACTGCCAACTTTTTTCATGCGTTCCCATTGGCTAGGAGTGGCTACTGTAAAGCAACCTCGCCTCTTTAAGTTCAGCTCTAGTCTTGGAAACGTTTCGTGAGTAAACTTGGGGTTCTATTTCTATCAATGGACGTTTGAGATTTCATGGGTTAATCTTCAAACTCCAGGTATGCTTCTATCTCTAAATGGTTTTTTTTTTCAAATTTTTTTTTATTTTCCAAAATAAAAAATAAAATAAAAATACACGTTTTGGGATGAGAAAGAGTTCGTTTAGCTGTATTCATCCTTGATTGGTTGGTTGCAAAGAAAGTAAAGGAACGCCGGGAGTGAAAAGGGTTGTTGATTTTGATTTTGATTTTGATTTTGATTTTGATTTTGATTTTGTTTTCCCTAGGATTTCTTTCTTCCTCTTGGGTAGCGTACCCATTTTCAGTCTCATGTTTAACAATCCCAATGTTAATTGTGTTCTTTAAGGATGTTTAAATATGGAACACCCGAAATCCCTGATGTGCTGTTGTGCAGAGCCAGAAAATCGTTGTTTGTGTTTAGGCTGAAGACTTAAGAACAGAAGAGTCACAATACCCAGTTTCACTTCATGTTTTCAGTTGAGCTGGGGAGTTCAAAGCTTGTTTTCCTGAGGCTAGAGCACAATGAGCCGTATTCGTGGTGTCCCTGCTTGTTTCACTTCACAGAGTTGTATTCCTCCTTTGTCTTGTCTAGACAATCTATTTGGTTCTCCTAGTTTGCATTAACATTGGAATTTACAAGGGATTTTGATAAATTTTTGGCGGTTGTATTTACACATGGTTATGTAATACATTTCCCGTTCATCAACTGAATTGCACTAAATTGTGTTAAACTATATAATGAAAAAGAAGAAGTAGTTTCAGTAGCTTCTCTATTCTATGTATTACAATGGGGGGATTCTCCTCTTATTTACTTCGCTCTTCAATTTGCTTTGGCAATGCTATGGAGGAATTGTGAATAGTTTTAATCTTAGTGGAGTCATTGGAAGGTCATGTAACATTTATGTCAGTGAGCAATACTACGGTTAGTATTTGGGATTGGTGTTCCATGGAATATCTTCATCTTGGCAAAACAACTACTCATGTATGATCTATCTGATTGTTGAAGCTACAGTGATCAAATTTTTTTACTGATATGCTCTTCCGATTAGGAAAAATACTAATGAGTAGTTGTTGAATGTTTCGTATAATTCTATTGTTTTTATTGGTAGCTCAGTTATTCTAAAATATCTGCAGTTCTTACTTCATTACTACAATTTTTCGTGAGACTGTTGTTGATAATTTTTATTTCCCTATAAAGTATGTGACATTCCCAGACACGCACTGAGAGGGGGGGCGGGGGGTGAATCAGTGTATTAATTTAATTTTTTACCCCTTTTCTTATTTACCTCTAATGATCTCTTTAGTCAACTCAATTTCTGTGTTTGTATGCTAAATAAAAGGAAACAACAAAGACAAGGCACACAACAATTACGTGGTTCACCCTACAACGAGTAGAGCTACGTCCACGGCGTGATTAGCAATTTGCTAACCACAGAATCTCCACTATGCGATTTAGGATAGCACACTACTACCTAAGGCTCACTGCCTTAATACAAGTTTAGGGTCTCTGCCCTTGGGTTCACTACCCAATTACAATCTTTCACAATCAAAACAATGACTGAATCACACTGATTCCAGCCTTACAATCATGACAAATTGATTTCTCAAATTCCATAGCCTAAACAACCAAAATACAAGTTGATTTTGATCACCAACCTATGAGAAATCTAAATAAGAAGCTCTTGTTGTTGTAGACTAACCCTTTAACTCTAGGGTTCTTCCTTCTGACCTCTTGAATGATCAGAACACGCTCCTTGTGACTAGATTTTGATCTTCAATTGATTCACAATCACTATAGCTCTCTTTTTCTCAAATATGATCAATGAAATTGCTCTGGAGCTATCTCTCATATCACCCTCTTAGGTTAGAACGAAATTCTGGTGTATATATCACCATATAACCCTAATCTCCTCCCATATAATCGCAATGACTCCTGGCCATTGATCTCTTTCTCTGAGTTAATATCCACCCTTGGATCTAGGTTGAAGCCTCTCTCTTAACCTAATCCAGCAGCCAAATCTCCACCATTGATCTATTCTTGAATACAATATTAGCCATTGGATCAAACTCATTTAAATGAAATAATCTTAGCCATTGGATCAAGCTCACCTTAATCAACAGATCTCAGCCATACACCTAGTGAACTCTGATCTGCATGTGCTGATGTCGGTATGTTGACCATAACTTTCTCCACAGAGCTTAAATTCACTTGAGGTCATAAGCAAAGTTGTAGATCCTTAAGTCCTCTATCCACCCCTAAAATTTGGTGAAATTCTGAGCTAAAAGAGCCTGCACGTATCCATGTACGTGACATCATCTTGTTTGCACACGATATCATTTTAGGTGGCTATTTTGACCTAGAAGAAGGTCTCAAACTTTGTCACGTGCAGAACAAAAGTTGCTCCAAATTATGTCATAAACATGTCCTCAAAATTTCAGAGCAATCGGACAAGAATTGCCTTTGTACGTGACATGGGCATTGTTACGGGCAGAGCCCAATTGGCTCAAAATTAGGCCATAAACATGTCCTCAAAATTTCAGAGCAATCAGACAAGAATTCCCTTTGTATGTGACATGGGCATTGTCACGGACAGAGCCAAATTGGCTCAAATTTCTCTAGTGAGTCCCCCATAAACTGTAAATCAATAATGCCTTCTACACGCAATATTGATTGTAGCTCTAAACATCAATAAAACACTATTTTTGCACGTGATAATATCTGCTTCTCTGGACCTCCTCTTTTATATGGTGCAATCACAAGGTTGACAACAAGGACTGTGATTGATAGCACTGCGGTTGACAACAATGACAACACAATCAGCTATGCCAACTCTCAACAACTCACATTGGGAATAACAGTATGAGCGCTCCCTTAATTCATTTTTCCAGTACAAGGAATATGAGTATATATGAGCCCCTGCAGCCGGTTACTAGTTGGGAAGATGCCTCCAAAGGTGATGATATTAGTAGCCCAAAAACAAGTTTATCCTCTTCAACACAGTTGGGTATCAGGCTAGACAACAAGGTGATGAATGATGCTCACGGATTGTTCCCTTGGTTTTTTAAAACTGGGTTTATTACTTGTTATAATTGTTGTATGTTTCTATATGGCACTCATCTAGTGCCATTACAATTCTCTTGGATTGACAGAATTGTTAAGACCTTCCAGAAATGACCATGGAGACAATGCTGTCAATATGTTGGCAACCTACGGCTTTTTTATACACACAATTTCTATAAGATGATTAAACCAGCAATGTTGAAATTTATATTATATTCAAACAGGTTCAAAGACATCTGGCACAAAATTGTGAAACTGCTCGTAAAAGTCGTTTGCGGAAAAAGGTAAGAAGAAATGATTGCCCATATAGACCTCTAATGAAGCTATAGGCATTTTACTTATTGTAAATTAGCTATCATTTGAATTTCATTGGCAGGCCTATGTTCAGGAATTAGAAATAGGCCAATTGAAGCTGGCACAGCTAGAATAAGAACTTGAAAAAGTAAAACAGTAGGTGCAACAGGAATTGTATTCTTTGATCACCCTTTTATATTTTCATGGTCATATATGGAGCCCTAAATTATTGTCTGATGGATCAGTCATCCACTGATTTTAGGGTTTGTACACACTAAGTTCTAGTCATCTACGATCTGAAGCTTCAAACTCAGGTTTGTAATAAGTAATTGATATTTGGGAAGATCAATAATTTGATTGCTTGATTGAATTTATTCCCTTGATCCTGTATTTATGCTCATTGTATCCTTTTCTATCTATGACAGTTATAAAAGTTTCATTTTATTGGTGAGTTTTACATATAAATCCTTTTTTTGCTTTGTTCCTCCATTTGTGATGCCTTTTATTATTATTATTATTATTATTTTGACTCTAAAGGAATCAGATAACTATGGCCTAGTCCTTGTTGTAATTCTTTCTTCTTTTTATATTTCAAGTGCATTTGTTCTTTTTTTGCTAAAGGTTTCCCAATGCTTATGCTTTGTTTGGGTATTAAACGTACTTCTTACTGTAAATCTCTCAGGAATTGTAGCATTCGAGATGGAGTATATACACTGGGTTGAAGAGCAACAAAAATAGGCTTCTGAGCTTAGAAATGCTTTGCAAGCTCATGTAATTGACGTAGAGCTTTGTATACTTGTGGAAAATGGATTAAACCACTATAACAATCTTTTCCACATTAAGGCAAATGCTACAAAGGTTGATGTCTTCTATTTGATGTCTGTCATGTGGAGAACATCGACTGAGCGGTTTTTTTCTTGGATTGGGAGAGTTCAGCCATCGGAGCTACTGAATGTAATGCTTATCACCTACTAATACCCAGAATAGATATTTCTTATACAAAATGCAAATGTCTAGTCTAAGCCGAAGCCAATGGAAGAAGGTTATTCATGGAAAAAAAATTCTTAACTAATTCATTCCAGAACCCTTTTACACTTCAGTACCTTTTTGGTTTTTATCATAGAATGATTATCTTATTCATCTGAAGATTTCAAATATATATTGCTGGAAAATATGCTTGACTAAGCCATTTGATGAGGGATTCTTATGTAATATTTCATCTCTTTAAAAGTTTTCTATCACTTTTCATTACTAATATTTGAAAATATACTGGAGTGCAACGATATATAATAGGAAAAAGTGCTCAATGTTTAGACATAATGGACGCCTATAGTGTATTTATCGATAAATATAAAAATATACTCGAGGAAATTTCATTTACTAAGGTGTTTTATTTTAACTGTCTAAAGCAATTAACTATTCGCTTCAATTGTTTGCTTATTGAGTTTTATTGCAAATTGATGTTAGCACCAGGAATTTTCAATATTGTAATTTGTACATTATTTTATAGGTTCTCAAGGCACAGCTTGAGCCCATGACTGAGCAGTAACTCCTGGATGTCACTCAGATGCAAGAATCATCAAAGCATGCTGAGGATGCTCTTTCGCAAAGAATGGATGAACTCTTGCGTGGTCTGGCCCAGGCCATTGCCGCTGAACCACTAGGTACTAGAGCTGAAGGGACTCAGATGGCTGCTGCCTTAGAGAAGTTAAACTCACTAGAAGGCTTTGTCAACCAGGTAATATATCATGAAGTGTCTTATTTCCTGGAATGAATCTCTTATATGCTTCTTTTGCTACAGAGAATATGGAGAAGTTAGATGCACTTGCACTCAAATTTGTGGCTAAGTAATCATAATTCACTTGTATTTCTATTTGCCAAATTAGCACCTACTCATATGATCACGCATAAAATATGCGTGGCTACTCTTTTCCAAATGTAAATAAATGCTCACTCCAGCAACATCCACCCATGCAACCTCCTCTTCTTACTTCTTAGGCTAGACATAGTAATGTCCCTATGTTCCTCCTATATCCTTCTTACCGTTGAAACTCTTTTGTTTGAAGTTTGGTTTTTTAGTAGAATGATTAAAAATAGATAGTAGTGATAACTCCAAGACTTTCTACTTTGAGCATTTTCAATACTTCTATTCTTTTCAAATACTAGGATTGGATCAATAATTTTATTGGTCATTAGGCCCACACACTTTTGATAACAGTATTCGAAATAACATGAATTGTTCTTAGTTAAATTAGTGGGTTTTATTTATAAGGACTGGACTGTTTTTTAATTTTATTTTATGAGAAGGTGTTGTGCAGGCCCCACTTGAGCACCACTGTGAGATTTCACTGCACTGCTTATTTTATTAATGTATATCTTAGTGATAAGAGCTTGCACTGTTCTCCCTTATTTTATATCTTTTTAAGTTTCCAACCATCCATCCATTGACTGCTCAAATAACTCCAGTAGGGTTTTTAATTATAGAAATTGCTTAATTTCTTGTTAGGCTCATTATTCCAAAAGTTTTCCCTATGGAATGCCTGACTGTTTAAATAGCGCATAAAGATGAATAAAGCATTTATACATGCAAAAAACAATTGACATATCTGATAGAATATTCCCTTATGTTGCTTAGGTAGATCACCTCCACCAAAGTACCCTACAACAACTATCTCGCATCCTCACAACCCATTAAGCAGCCCGAGGCTTGCTTACCTTGGGGGAGTACTTTCACCGCCTGCGGGCGCTAAATTCACTGTGGGATGCTCGGCCTCGTGAGGTTGCATAGGTGTATAGATAACAACGATAGCACCTGCTTACTAACCATAATTTCTTAGCTTTCTTGCAATTGGCTTTGTTGCAGATCCAAAGGAAATGTACACTCAAAAAGTTTGTTGTCAGTCCAGTGAGTGTGGGTAAATATTTACATTCTATATCTCAAAGAACCTTGTCAAGTCCTAAAGCGTGTATAGTAATGCTATGGCCATGGAATGAGGTTTTTAATTTGATGATGTTTTCCTTCAAACATGTTATGTGAGTGCCTGTCAGAACCTTGTGTGGAAAAGCAGGTTTCTCGTGTGAGTGAAACAATTTGTACTTTTTAGTAAAAACTTGCACATGGAGATGATTATTTGTTTTATCCAATTTAGATTTTGTGACAACCAAGTTAAAGTTTCCAAGACAATGGACTTACATTTTTAACTAGTTTCCGTCTCCTACCACATTTTCTGGTGAACTTGTTGTCCATGATTCAATGAGTGCCCATGCTTTTCCGGCAACATAACTTGTTGATGTAATCGGTGGTACTAGTTGTCCCAACATTAATTTCAAATCCAGTTGGTTGGTTTGGTCATGTTTGTATTTCACTTTGTTGGATGTTTGATTTGATACTACATTTGTTTGATGAGATACGATATGAGGTGATAGTCTAATATGATATCATATGATACAAAAGGATATGATATAGTATGACATGATATTGGTTGTTGGCATTGGTTGCCACACATTGTTACTTGATATGTTTGTTGGACATTGGTAGCTTGGATGATTTGGGAAGAATTCCCATAACTGGTGTAGATTGTGTGTTATGTATGTTTGATTATTATTATATACATAGATAAGATGTAATGCGATTAATTGGAAAGGATGGTTTAGAGCACTACACCTACTAAGCTTGTATACACTTGACATGTAGTTTTAGGCTTGGTTGGATTGTGGGATGGTATGGAGTTGTAGGTTACTTATACTTACTAAGCATTCATGCTCACCCTATGTTATTAACTTATTTTTTAGGTATCAACATGGACTAATTATAACAAATTGATACCATAAGAGACGGTTATTAGTTTTCTTTTCATTATTTAATGTAATCACCAAATTTATGACTTTGTAATGACATGACTTTAGTTATTTTTTTCCTAGAGAAGTATTCATGGAAGTTGTAATTTAATGAATTTAATGATGATTACATGTTTATGATTGATAAATAGCATGAGTTTGATTTATGTGGATTACATTAAATTGAAAATGTATAAATTTATCCTTTGTTGTATGACGTATATGTGGCAAGTTTGTCTTAATACAATACTATTGTACATTGTTTTTTAGGTGCTAGTTATTAATCACTTGACCCATTAGGTACATGCATGATGAGTCACTTACCTAATTTCAATGTTCTAGAATTTGGGGACATGCCAATTTTATTATAGCAAAAATAGTGTTAGATAAAATTACCAAAGAGGTAAAAGATTTCATAGCTCATTTTATATTGAACACATTCATGTCATCCTAATATCTTGTATTACCTTGCGTGATAGATATTTTGATCGAACGAACCTTTCTTGCCAAAAAAATACGTTTTTTACTACTAAATCAGCTTCATTATGTAAATTAACTATAAAAACTAAATATGAATAATTGAAGAGGCTACAAAACAATTCAGAGTCGAAAACACATGTAAGATCCACCTAGAAGACCATAAATTATGAACAAAAAATTTATGAGATAAATAAAAAATTGCATGCAATGTATTTTTACTGTTGTTGGCACAAATTACCATAAATTATTATTATTTTGGAACATATTTGACAATTTCATAATTGATTGAAGTTTTATTTAAAACATACACTTTATAATTAACATAATATAATATAATAAATATACTTTTACATATTAAAAATAGCCTATATAATAAAGCTAAAATTCTTGTTTTTGAATTCTTAAACACATGTTTTTTTAAGTACCGTTGAATAATAACAATAAGAAAGAAAAGAATTTTACAATTTTTTAAAGTGTATAAAATTAAAATAATCCTACCATTTAATTTAATACATTATATGCATGTTATATATTGTTTTCATTTTATTCTCCCACTAGTTGAACAAATAGCCCCTGAGCCCCATAACCTAGCATTAGTCTCATCAAAGTCCAACCTAATGGTACCTAAAATGTTGAGATTTGACATAAAAAGTACAAATGACCTAGATCGATGAAAAGTCGAGTCTAGGATTGGCCTTGGAATAAGATTAGTATTATTTTTGAAAAGTCCCTAAAATAGGATTGGCCTCACATAAGTCCAGTATAAGATTGGCCTCGGAATAAGATTAGTACTTAAAATTGGATCAAGCTCGATTGATTTGGTTTGAGTGTATTATTTTTAAAAATATGATTGTTTTTAAAAATATAGACTCAGTAAATTTTTTAATATTTATGAGTGGTATAAATTTATCTGGGCCCATAGTTTTTAAAAATAATTGTATTTTAAAAAATAAAATAGGTTAGGCAAACAGGGCCGTACCAACTCGGGATTGAGTCTAACTATAATGATTGTTAAAATTTGATATTTTCAATAATTATTTATTTCACTAATTTAGTTATTAATGTTAGTAGTGATCATCTGGATGGGATATATCACTTTGCTAAATTGAATTTTTGATTTTCGGTCGGATAGATAGAATTGCTCAATTTGTCCAAATCGATTTATTCATTTTTCGGTTAGTCAGTTTGTTGGGTTAAATTAGGTTAATATTTTTTTTTCTTAATCCTTACATCGCCAATTTCTCACCTTAAATTCAAAAAATCGATACAAACTAAAATACATGATCTAATATCTAATCCTAACAAACCAAATCAAATAAATTGTTATCATCAAAAATATCTTTGGATTAAACTTAGAAAGTTCACAATCAATGAACTTTCACCTCCAATTCATAAAATCTTTATATTTCTTACAGCGTCTGAGAAATTCCTCATCTAGAAGTATTTGTCGGTTGATTTGAGTGAGTTGCACAATTTATCTAATCGATTTATTTAGTTTTTGGTTAGGTTACATATTAGTAACCTTCCCAGATAAACATTGGTTTTTTTGGTTAATCGATTTTTCTGTTCAGCCCTAATTAATGTATAAGATTATAGTTATATTATATAAAATATCATAATTCTTAATAATTATATTTATGAAATTTAAAGTTCATAATATTTATGTTGAAATTTAAAATTAGTTAATAAATTATTTTGTACTCCCAAATTGATCTAATACTAACTTGACTTGATGTTTTGAAAAGTCTTGGCTATGTTTAATTTTTTTTTTGAAAACAAAATTATTTTTTAAAACTATATGTTCAGATAAATATATATTACTCATAAATAATTTTAAATTATCTAAATTCAGTATTTTTTAAAATAATACTATTTTCAACAATAATATCATTGTATCCCTTACTTAAGTTAAAAGAATGACCTAACCTAGGCCAGTTAATGCCAAGATTGACCAAATACTAGTCCTTTCGTTTATGCTTAGATAGATATGATTAATTGTTGAGTGTGGGCTTATCATAGTAAATGGTTGAAGATGAATGTGAGTCATACTAAAATTGTTATTTTAATAACATTTCCTAAAAACTTTAAAAATAGAAAACGTTTAATTTTTTTCCTACACTTGCATGAATGTATATAATTATTATCACGCATAATAATTGAATAGGTTTCAACACATAATTTAATTGTTGAAATAATATTTTAATATTAGTGTATAGTATAACGAACTAAAATTAACTATCCTTATACATCATACCAAATAAGTATTACCTTGCAAATTATATAATGGCAACTTTATAGTATTGCAGACAAGTGCATACCACAAATTTGGTAACTTTACCCAACACAAGCACCAAATAAGTTGTTCTAATTTGTTAGAAAATTATGAAGTTGTAGCCGCCGTAAATTACTATTTACATTTATTCTAACCTGACCGATAGATAAGTATGGGTCAATTTCAAAAGGACACAATGGTGAGCTTACTTAGTTTATGACTAGGTCTTAATTTAGGATGAGAAGTTGTTTTTGTATTTTTAAAAGTACAACTAAATTCTATTCTTAAACTAAGCTAATAATGAGTAAAAGAGGAATTGGGGGTACTTAAATTTAAGCTCAACTTTTATATTTAAATTCTTAAGTTTGCCTTTGCTTGTTAATTTTCTCAAAGTGAATGTTTTATTTTATTGGTGATTTCAAATCCAACCTTGTATATGAATCATATCATTTTTAAGTATAACTTGTGTATTATGCAGGGAATATCATTCCTCTCACGATCATGCCTATCCTAAATTAAGTACATTTATCATAATTTCTAAATTATTTCTTACCCTATACATTATTAGCTTCCTAAATGTGGTAAGTAGGTTGCTTATAAAGGGAGTTTAAATTTGATACTACTTTTTGAACCTAAACGCCCGCTTCATAAGAATGCAAAGTCCGTATAGAAGCAGGGAAAAGGTGTAGAAAAATATTTTTCCACTTGGCTAACATGAAATCCAAATGGTAAGCGTGGAAAACTCTCTTGACATTTGCAAACGTTTTTCACAAAAAAGTTATGAAAATAAATGACCATTTCAACAATATAAAACTTTTTCATACAATAATATTATTAGTATTTCAGATAATATTTCTATCTCAATTAAATTATAAAAAATATATTTTCTATCTTTTTTTAAATTCAACCAAATAATTATTTTTTCACCACATATAAATATGTCTTATTATGTTTTTTAATTATAATTTGTGTTTGCCATTTATGTTTTATGAATAATAATTTTAATATTAAAATAAACTTATTTTATCAAAAAATTTATTGGATTCTGCCACATAGTTTATGACATGAATCATTTTACATTATATATATATGTATCAATAATATTGTTTACTTGAAAAATTGCACGATAAAATGCACTCTTCAGTCTTCACAACTTGAATATTTATCGAGTGGAATAAATCAATCACTTGTAGCGCAGGCACGTGAGCCCCACTCACCTCATCACCGACCATTGGCACATCACGTGGTTGCCCGCAGAAGGACCGGTTAGCTGCCTCGTGCCACCACATTCCTGCTGGCTGCTGCTGCGATTATGAAGACGCAATTGAGAGTTTATGACATTAAATCGTTAATTAAATGAATGGTTCTTATGCATCGCATCATGAACCTGCTCACCCTTTTTATGAACTTATGTAAATCACTTCATCTGGTTCAAATCACTCTTATTTTATCTTAAATTATTTTCGAATTTGATAATAAGTTTTTAAAGTCATATAAGAATCTTAATCATGATTTAGAGATTTTTTTTATTCGTGGCTAATAATTAAAATCATGTAATTTTTTATTACTACTATTATATTACAAATTGTTAAGGTAAGACGAATCAAAAAGAACGAAGAAGATGACTAAGTAGAGGAGAAGAAGAAGACGAAGAGATGAAATGATAGTAACGAATTCATTAAACTGAAAAACTAAAACAAATGGTAAAATCCCTATTCTACCCTTAATACACTCCCGCAAGATGGCAAGTAAGGATCTGATACTGCCATCTTGGTCAACAAAGGTAAGAATTTCATGGAGGGCAACTGCTTGGTGAATAAGTCGGCTAATTAATGCTGTGACTGAACTGGTAAGAGTTTGATTGCGCCTGAAGTAACTTTGTCACAAATGAAGTGGCAGTCTATCTCAATGTGCTTTGTCCGTTTGTGAAAGGTAGGGTTGGAAGCGATATGAATTGCAGCTTGATTATCGCAAAATAATAGTGCGGGAGCTGGTACAGAAATCTGAACGTCCTGCAGTAGTTGTTGGAGCCAAGTAACTTCTGCAGTAACAGAAGCCATAGCTCTGTATTCAACTTTGGCAGATGATCTGGAAATTGTTGTTTGTTTCTTTGCCTTCCATGACACTAATGAATCACCCAGGAAGACACAGTACCCAGTGGTTGAGCGCCGAGTGTCGGGACAGGATGCCCGGTTAGCATCGAAGAAAGCGCGTAACTGCAGAAGCGGTTTGGAAGAAAAGTGGAGACCTTGGCCTAGGTGCCCTTTGAGGTAGCGTAAAAGATGGTGAGCTGCCTGAAGATGAACAGTACGAGGTTTTGCTAGAAATTGGGTGAGCTTGTTTACTATGAAGCAAATATCAAGACGAGATAGTGTGAGATAGAGTAGTTTGCCAATGAGTCGACGATGTCACGCTCCCGAATTCTAGGGTACCCGGAACCAGGAACATGGCTTCCCCTTGCCCGCACCCGCAAGGTCAAGGGGTTAGTGACAAGTACCGATAGAGACTATACTGCGGGTGCTGTGTCAATCATGCAACCATGTACAATCATACATCAAGGGTAATCATGTACTTTCCTATATATCATCATGCATATAATAAGTCAAACAGTCATACAGACATCACATCACAAATAGTATGCAAATACTACTGTCCACGGACCCATGTCCGGGATACAATACACAACAATACAGAATCACAACGTGTCATACATCGAGTAATTGGGCACGTCCTCTGGAAGAAAGTCCTCCACTAGTCTCGGGTCGTACACTAGAAAAGGTAAACAACAAGTAGGGGTGAGCGACAAGCTCAGTAGGTGACCCCAATACTCCATATCATGCAAACATACAAGTCTATACTACATGCTCTGTGTACTCGTGCACTGTGTAGTGTGCACAATCATTAGGACCCAATCTGCCCACACAAGACAGCTTGTCCACGATCTTCCATGGGATCCCAGCTCAGGGCACTTAGCCCTAGCTGCACGAACTCAACGGCTCAACACGATCCTCAACAGGATCCCAGCTCAGGAGCACTCGGCCTACCACGGCCTATATGGCCGGACACAATGCCACACAGGCCTGCCATCGGGCGCATATGCCCACGACCACGGCGTAATATGCCCGCCGTAATCTTTGCTGGACACCATCATCGGCCTATGCTGTCCCGTCAACCACATAGCATCATCTGTGCTTCACGGTGAGAACCCAACAAGTCATAGAGCCCAAGCCCCAATTCCTCAAACCAACATACCAACACCAACATGACATTAAGGTTCACCATACTCCCTTTATAACTGAATCCAATTTCCACAAACCGATCATCATTCCTTGACCAAGGAAATAAGTACCCATAGGAGTTGTTTTCTTGAAATAAAAAGTTCCGACATTGGGTCTCCATATCATAACTATGATAATCTAATTTTTGGGGATTTTTTTAAGATGTCTAACCCTACTTTCCAAAAATTCACCTCTATGAAAAACTGGATTTTTTCGAGATTTTACACTAAATCCCAATTTTCACATTTTGAAGGAGTGAGAATTTATTTTTCTAGTATTTTTCTTTGAATCCAAATGGGGGGTATTTCGTTATTTACATTGTAACTTAAGTTTAATACTTAAATGTGGAGGAGAGGCATAATAGTTACAATGTAAATGGGTCCAGGCACCATGGCAACATACACTACAACTGCACTGTCTAACTGCTCGAGACACCTTGCTCGATGCTCTACTCGACGCTGCTCGACACTCTAAGCTCGAGCAACATGCTCGAGGCTCCCTGCTCGAGGCTCTGCTCGAAGCTAGCCTCGAGCAGTTCCCCAGTTGTGAACTGCTGACTGTGTTCTTCCCGATTTCGTCCCAAAACCCAATTATACTCGTTAAATCTCCATTTTTAAGCAACAATTCATCCCTATTAAGGGTTTCTAACATCATCTAGCCACATTAGGCTACCAAACAACCTAAATCATCTAGGTTTCATGCTCAATTTCCATTTTTCTTCAATTCCTAGGGTTCATCATGAATTTTCATGATTTCATCTAATCTTTACATGTTAATCCAATGAAACAACAAGAAAAGGGTGAAGAATCAATGGAACACCTACCTGGAATGATTCTTGATGATCGAACAAGCTTAAAACGCCCCAAAGCGAAGGCTCCAAGCTTCTTTTCTCTCT